>CCAG010014785.1:0-44688 GCA_001077435.1 Glossina morsitans morsitans
CAACATGTTTCTTATAAATAGAGATATCCGCATTTGGGGGGATATAAGAGCAAGTTACGTATAACTGTTTTGTTGGCAATTTTCGCCCGATTGGCAATAAATTCAACGTCGAGACGGGTAGGAAATTCAAGTGAATAGGACGGGATTGCAGTAGATATTATATTAAAGTGGATGGATATATTAAAACACCGTGTGATCCAATCAATCCTTTCTGAAAACCTAGAAAGAATTGTGAAACAGCTCCGATGAATGTAAATCAGGCTTTAACCAAGTTTCAGTGAAGGCCAAACAGGAAAAGTCCGTGCTCTCTGAACTTAGGAAAGCGGGGCGAATTTTTGACTTTAGGTCCCTAACGTTTTGGTAAATGAAAGTTATTTAGTATTGGTGTCGATCCCGAGAAATGAATTCTTTAATTAAGGATCCAACTAGCGACAATGGTCTGCTTAGCAAAATTTCCCTACATTCAGTCAGAACTAATACTTTAAAACACGAAATAGCTCTAGATTGAGATGGACGCAATTTGAGAATGCTTACAGGCTTCAAATTGACGGATGACACTTTTGCAGCCAGATAACTCTTTATATTGTCCGTAGAGGTGTCAGGCGACAGTGTTGACAAGAAAATTGCCTTTCTGGGGGATAGTGCTGGCAAGCAGACGTCAACAATAGGATTTGTGGGTAGAGAGTTTTGAGTTGGCGAGAATATAGAGGGGGTGACCACACTTGCAGGTGCAGCTTGTGCGACTTTCCCAGCATGGTGACCAGCCGACACCCCCGAACAGCCAAGGGCAGAGACGAATTTCTTGTTTTTGTTAATACTTTTTGGAAATGTATACAGAGTAGCCTGAATGGCACCACTGCGAGGAGATATCTTTGCCTTTTCAGCATACTTAAAACGAGAAGGGCTTCCTAACTCATTTGGATTTATTTTACTATTCCTTGCAAGGAAAGAGCACTCACATGAGTCGATTATTCAGATTTAGGCCAACGCGAAGGTGAAGTACCACGCACTACACTAAGAGTCGGTCTTATGCAGACTGGAGGAGATGGCGAGTGCTTTAAATAATAAAACTCATTGAAAGTTGACTTGAGTTTCTTAAACTTCCTACACATAGTAACGAGATTTTTGCTTAATTTAGAAAACCTAATCTTTGTCTCCGTGAACAGCTTGTAAACGTCATTCTCCCGCTTCGTACAGCCCGGACATGACCAACGTGAACTCTCTTAAAGATCAAGGACTGCATCTGCGTCAAAACCATTGATACCTGCACATTTCGCATGACAAAAGCATTCGCAAAGCCAACAGGTAAAGAATCGTTGAGATATACGGTTCATTTTTGTTCGACATGATGTAATAGAGCACTGCATTTCGAAAAGTAACCGAAGAGAGATTGAAAAGGGAAGAGAGAGAGATTGTGAAAAAAAAAGCAAAAGTTCGTCTCACACACAAAAGTTATTTCTCAAATTAGGTGTAAACTTCGTGCTACTAAAGACACAGTATATAAAGAGCAAGCCAAGAGAAAAACCTGTAAACATTAAAAAAAGAAAAAAAAAAAAAACAAGGAAAGCACCAAGTGCTGATAGCCAAACCGAAAATGAATGTCACAAAAAAACGATCGATGTAATTCACTTCATTTAAACAACTTTTATGTTTCACAATGAAATCATTCTTTAAACGCGTATAAAGCTGTAAAGCATTAAGTTAAGAAAAAGAAGTTGCACATATAACTTACTGTGCATATCGTCTTCTCACAAAGTACAAAAGTACGACTGAAACGCATGCGCAGAGTTGCCAGACCGACGTGACATCATTGTTAACATACAGGGAAGTTTAGAGAAACGTGCGAGGATGTGTTTATGTTGAATCGTAAGATATAATTGTATGGGTTTATATTCTTTTTGAGTCGGAATAATATACGAGCATTTAGGAAAATTAACTTATCCTTAGCAAATTTTGTAGCACAGGCACAGGCACAATGCTAAATACTACGGAGTTGATAAGTGATATTAAGGCACTTGAACCAAAATATTATGCGCGAATTAATAGAAAAAAATATCAACCAACATTTTGTGAATTATCTGGTCTTTTATAATATTATAAAAAAATTGGTGCTCATATATTATAACAAAATAATGCACATTAAGTTACATTTGCTATTTTGTTTTGTAAAATTAAAGCTTTCAACCAATCAGGTAAATGCAGCGGGTAAAATCTGTATTATCCTGCCAAATTTTTGGCATTATCATTTTTACCACAATTTTTTTAGGAGTTAGCCAGCCTGCTGGATCCAGAATTCGGGCAATTTCTAAGGAAGCTTGTCTCTTTGTGATAGCAGTTTTGCTTGGAACACTAGCTCGTTGGATATAGAAATAATCAGCGATATTCCCCCTGAGACCTAATGTTTTCATCTTACTGTTATCTGATAAGTTTATACATACTTCGCCTAGTAGATAATCTTGCAAGCCACTTTCGAAACGAAAAACCAGCCAATTTTGAGACAATCAACTTCACGTGATGTCTTAGCAACACTGAAGATATCGTGAGCACCAGCGGGAACGTCATTAACATACAGATGAGACATTATAACATTAGCTACGTCAGCATACCGTGTTTCATTTCCTTTTGCTAGCGCTTATCGTGTCCCAATTGCTAAATGCGATTCGCAATTTATGCCGAAAGTCACAGTTAAGAGTTCATAATCACGCAGACACATTTCAGGTCCGTTTCAAAAAATTGTTCTTTGGAAATGTGTATATGGAGGGCATATTCGTATTCGCATGTACACTTTCCCAATGTCGGCATTAAAAACGTAACGAAAGCGACATCATCTTAAAATGAAGACAGTCGTACCGGTCGGCAAAATTGGGCCTGGGTATAATATAAGACTGGCTATATATAATAAGACTGAAAACATTTGATATGGCTCTGACCAAACAAAGATGGTATTTTGAGCTAAGAGGGAGGGTTGTGAATCCCCGTTTATCACACCAGGTATTACTGGTGAGTACATGTCATCTCCTAGCAGCAAGTTTACTTGGTGTGTCTTACTTATCGAATAATCAGCTAAAGCAAAATCATGCATTGGGAGACTCTTAATTGAATCAAATAGTACATAAGGAAGCTGACCAGTAAGATAGCACATAGAGCGCAAGTACGAGTTGAATAAACAGAAATTGTCCCATTAAGCCCTATTATGTCACTTTTAGTAGCCTTTGTGGGTAGTGGAAATTTTGTTTGTAACTTATGAGATACGGAGTCGATGAGTGTCATAGCTGTATAGCGTGCTTCTCCTATTAACGGAAAAATAATTCCTTCCCTGTAATCTAGTGCTCAAGTTTTGACTAGAATTGACTGCAGAGGCCGTGAAGTCGTATCATTATTAACGATTTTTCATCTCGTAAGAGCTGGCTAAACAGTTAAGGCAACGCTTATGTCGCTTTGCGGTAGCAATGCGTTTTTGTGTAGTCATTCTAAGAAGGATCGTACATAATCTTAAGGGATGAACTTCTTTGCACATAATGTATTTATTATTCGGCGCATCTGTTACTTTATCGAGTAGACGTGTAATTTATTCGTTTGCAATTTTGTATTGGGTTGTATAAATGAAAGTGATTTCAAATTCAAAGAGGTTAGGTTACTAGCATATCGGATATCGGCAACCGATTTTAAACTTTAAAATGGAGTGGTAAGAAAGTCGTTCATTTCCTTCCATTTTCGAACCTCGATGTTGATTTTGTTCCCATAGATTGAGAGAATTTTCAGTTAAACAAGTGGAGCATAGCTAAACGAATAAAGCATCCCAACTTTTTATATCAAATTTTAATGGAGTAAATTTTCAGTACAATTGCTTTCATTAATTGTTCCTTGTAGAGCTTTGGTGGATGGGGCAGATTCTTATCCAATAAGTGTCAAAATCAAAAATAGTTATTAATTAGAAATTTATCGAAATACGTTTGGTTTCGTAGCGATCACTTAGACTCAATCGAGCGATTTCAAAGTCTTCATATGTTAACGGACTAGTTCTTATGATTTTCTTAGTTCGCTTGTTTGTAACAGATGATATAAGTTTTCGATGGGATAATTTTGTAAAAAACCGTAATCATATCTCTAAATGTAGGCCATGTTTTACAATCGCCTAGATCTAGACCGTTCAGTAAGTGTGACTCGCTTTTTACGGTTGTCTAACTTTTCACTAATATGCCCGACAGATTATAAACAGGCCTTATAGGTATCAAAGTAATCATCTTTTATCTCCATAAGTGAGATCTCGTTCTTACTTTCATCAAAGCCGGGGAACAAGTTGTTATAAGGAGCCACGAAAGAGGTAAATAATGATTCTATTTGTGTTGAAGATCTAACGGTGTGCTCGGTTGCTGTAACTGTATCAAAACATAATACGAGGTCCATAATCAACTGGGCTTTGCGCTCAAAGCTGTCTACTTCACTAACTTGATTTCTTGGCATTATGAACGATCAATAATGTTATAGGCAACGAAAAGATTCATTAAAAAAATGTAAGCGTTTTAAAAAGGGAAGCACTTAAAGGACCAAAAAGTATTTTCCAAGAATCGATTTGTGAACAATGAGAACAAAGTGCGACTCTTATCCACAGTTTGTAAGCAAAAAGTAACAAAAGAGAGGCACTGCACCTTTGAAATCAAACTATATGGCATCTTTTATTTTGTCAATGATGCAATAAGAACTTCACTTAAAAACCAACAACAACAAAAAGAAACACTTTGGGATTAAGTTAACCACAAAATGCAGTAGCCAGAGAATTATATTATATCAAAAACATAATTAAAATGTCTGTTTGACTAATTTAATTTGAAAAAAAGGTAGAAAAATGCATAATTCTTCTTATGGGAACATAAATGACAAATATTTCAGTAAGAGCTTAACATAGTCTTAATGATTTAACCCCTTCAGATTGTCATATAAAGAGCATAGAAAGTATTAGCAAAGGATAGAAGCGTAGAGCAAAGGAGTGCAAAATACCGAGATCTATGTAGTGTATAATGACACAATATTGATATGCATATGTTTTATGGATAATGTTCTATTGTATGTCTTTTGCTTCTCGTAATTCCTTATATGGAAAAGCTATTAGATAAAGCAAACGAATTTGTAATAGCGGGATCTGTGTAATGAGATATAACGGTGCAACAATGATATGCATTTGTTATATATTAGCCTTTAATACACTTTACCAATTCTGTTACACAGCTTTGAACTTTCTACCTTTCGTTATTACAAAGGTAGACACTTGAATTTTTATATTAATACTCACTTTACCAATGAACTAATAATTGTAACCAGAGGTTCTGCCTTAATGATCCGGATCGAAGAACCCGTATGTTTGGGTGCGGGCTGGTTATATTTTTATTAAAAATTAGTTCAATTTTCCAGTTATTATATCAGATTATTCTCGTATGCGTATAACTTGATGATAACAATATAGTTAAAATTCCATTTTTTCTTTTTAAATTTGCTTATTTTACAAATGCTTTCATTGAGTTTGGAATATTAGCGTATTATTTATAAGACATAGAACTGAAAGAGTAATTTGAACTTTGTTTGATTCACTAATACGCGAGATCTCAACTTCACCAACTCTGATTGAATAACAAAGAAAAAATAATATACGAGGGTTAGAATTAGACAATTATCCCACTTTTTTGTTCTCACCTCAACAATAAATATACTAAACTGTGGAATGCTGCAGTATAATTCTAGCGCCCACCGAGGGGCTCATAAAATCAGCTCTTATGTTACCATCTATTAAACATGTGGGATCTCAACACCACATATTCCTTTTCAAAAGTACAAGTTATTATTAGTATACGTGCATGGAAATGAATAAATGTGTTAACCTGCGTGATACTATTCTAACGAATTTGACTTGTAACTGGTATGGCTTTGTTGGAATTATGTAATATCTGCAAACAAGCTGTACACATACCTAAGAGCTTTACAATTACTACTGACATTTTACCTAACAGTTAAGAACTGCAATCTTGAACTTAACAAGTTTGTACCAAGTAGAGTCTTTGCTATAGAATGGAAGTGCAGGCTTGCAAATTGTCAAATTTGTATCAGCTATTATTTTGGTTTATTATTAATTTAAATTATTACCACTCTCTAGCACTCTGTTCATCTGTTTACTGCTGCTGTGGAGAAAAAGGAGAAAGTTCAAATAAAAGTAGTTGTAATAAACAGTTTTTTTTAGTTGTTTTTTCGTAAAAATGTAAATATTTTCACTCAGTAAACATGTGGAGCATCGTTGATAAAGCTTTCTTTAAAAGGAATATATAAATATATATATATATATATATATATATATACATATACATAATATAACATAAATGTGTGTTGTCGCTACCAATCGTTTGGTTGTAAACAAATCTTTATGTAATTGAGTGCGAAATATTGTTATTTTCATATTCCATTCTGGCATTAATATAAATACTTGCTCCATCTGGAAGCCAGAGATTACATTTGTAAAATATCGAAATGACATACGTTTCACAAACGGTGTTTTGCAAAATACGCGAAAACAAATTACACCTGTCCTGATTGTAACGAAGAAATAACTAATAGAAATAGTGTAAGTAAATGTTCATTAGTAGACACTAGCCATCAAGCCCAAAATAAAGAGGAGAATAGTCGATTGCGTGATTTAGTTACAGAAATAGTGGCTTCACAGCACGAAAGAGTTGTTACTTTTTTAAGTTCACAGTTAAGCCCGCAAATTCAAAAGAACATAGCTGACGAAGAAGAATATTAGAATGCGCGGTAATCAGACTCAATCAGGTAATCGTATGGAGTATTCTAATTCTCCATCTATGTTTAGTTCCTTACGTGAGCAAAATTTAGAAAATATTTTAGCAAATCCTTGTTATCCATCTCCGCCAAACTTAAGTAGAAACGAAGACTTGACTGTCCGTCCAGATAAAGTTAGTCCAATAATTTATAATCAGTAATTGAAGACCACAGGATACACAAAATACAGGATTGAGCGTCAAAGCATGTATATATAGAGTAGAAATCAAACGTTGAATGACAATTTCGAGCTAGTAAGGCAGAATGTCAGCGTTTTGTTTGAAGGAAGAGCCACTGAATGGTTTTGGAGATACCATAAACCTTGACTTGTGTGTTGCATTGCGTAAGCAATATAAAGATTCGTGCGTTGATATCGATATCAAGGAATTGATTCGTGAAAGGAAGCAGAAGAATAACGAAGACTTTGACGACTTTTATGTGTCGATATTGGAACAGGTACATGAACTGAATGAAACATCCGAATCGCAACCTGTCGAGATTTTACCGAGAAGCCTTTTACAAGAAATTCAACATGAAGTGTTAAACTTAGAAGTATATTCAGGATCTCACTTAAAGGTATATGTCGTACAAGAGAAAGTATTCAAAAGAGGCATACATATGTGCGACATAAACATAAGCGTATTACAGACTTTTCCCTAACGGACGAACAAGCGAAAGTAGAAAATACAGGTCTTACATCCAGATTCTCGGGATAAGACAGCGTTTACGATACCTGTTCGCCCACTATATCAATATAAGGTGATGGCTTTTGGACTTTGGACTAAGGCGCCCCAAACTATGCCGAAGTTAGTGGATAAAGTTATTGCTCGTGAACTACAAAATGAAGTGTTCGTATATATCGATGATTTGTTGATTGTCTCAAGTACTTTTGAACACCACGTAAATGTGTCGTTTTTAGTGGCAAAGCAGCTGTGTGATACAAGAATTCACGATAATAGCAGACCATACATACTTAACACGTTCGCGGACACTAAAAATTTCAGGGAGCGAACGTGTTAAAATGGTTAAGGTCTTTAGGTGATATAAGCTGTAGGTTGGCGAGATGAGCGTAAAAGTTACAAGGCTACGTCTTCAAGGTGCAACATCATAAAGGAAGCCACAATATAGTATCTGTTACCCTCTCACGTGCTCATGCTGGCGAAAGACTGTTAAAAGATGAACTTAATATCAACATTCTGACTGAAGATGGTTGTGGTGTTTTTGCAAATTTAACGCGCCAAAATTATATTGAAGCGTTTTACAGTCTAGTATATAAATGAAAACAAATTAGAGCACATTCTATATTATGGTTTAGCTCGTCGGCAACTGGGGCAGTTCAACTAATTCTAATCGTGCTTATTTTACTAATACTACAGATATAATCTAAGAGTGAGCACTAGTAAAAACGGACGGACAGAAAAAAAATTATCAGTAGATTACCTTCTTAAGCGGACTGACATTTTTCTACACTCTGTCTGACCATATAATTCATTTTTATTTAAAAGAGGAGAAAGGAAAAAAATTAAAGCTAATGAATAATAAAATGTAAAATTTTTGGTTAGTAAAATTATTAACTGTTCTAGGTTTTTATATTGTTAGGAGAAGGAACTAAAAGAAAATTAAAGACTTATTTGACACCGAATGCATTCGCTGACGATGGAGTGTTAATAAGTGTTAAAATATTTAAAGAGAAAAATGATTTATACAAATAGACACACGAATACTTAATGTTAACAATTTTTAACTACTGACTACTATGATGGATTTGTTTTCCTTATGTTTAGTTAGTTCATTTTTTCTTCCTTATTCTTTTTGTTACTTAATGTGGGGTCAGCTACCAATATTTAAGGGTTTGATGTTAGCGAGCTCTTTTTGTTAATGCATTTTATTTTCGACGTCTATTCCTTTTCTTCCTTCTCTATAACATATTCACAATTTCTTCTTCTTCCATTCAGTAATCTCTCGCATTACGCACTTACTGCCCTCCTAAGTTCCTTTCCGAGCTTAAGCTTTAACTACGATAAACGACTTCTCTATGTATGCAGAGAAGTTGAAGTGGTTTCTTTCTGTGCACATATTCTAGTTGCCTTCATAAACGATCTACCATAATGTTGTAAATACATAGTCCGCAAATGGAGCACTATGAGCAAGCCCTAACGACCTCCCTATAGACAACGTACGCACCGACAGCACGAGCGCACTTCTGATATAAGTAGCCGCAGAGTTACAAGTAAGTGCAGATTTTGATCTCCAAGCAATCTACGTTTCACATCATGAGGTGTAGACTATTCCAGCTATGTGATCAAAAGCACGCTTAATGTCTATCAATATGCGTAGAACATATTTATCACTTCAGTCATTAACACATGTTTGGGCATATAAGTAAGTACCGCTGCCTATCACACAAAACCTTTTAAACCTGATCTTTGACATGGCATATGGCAATCTTCTTCTGTTTTCATCACAAACAGATCTCCCCAGGCAAAGGTTTACTCAGAAAATTTCTAAGTGGCACCTGTTTACCTAATAAGGACTTCGTAGGTATCCAAATGAACTCAAGAAGTACGCCAACGTGTGATGTTAAGTTCATTTGGTTTACTAGAATCAAAGTTAGTTACTACTCCAGAAGTTCGATGATCACTAACCCCATATCCACCTTTAATATCTCATGAAAATTCAAACATATCCATAGGTGGTCTATTCGTGTTAGTGATATCAATATAACTACCCACAACTGGATGAACAAGTGAATAATTGACTGGATTCATTTAACATCGGGACACTTCTGCTGCACGGCGTGCTTTTTCGGTCATCAACTAAAGAAGTATGGCCACCTGCTCACTATCCAGTTCTAAGAACTGACTGGCCGCCTTAACTGAAAGCTCGTCGGAGCTTAAAACAAACTTCTGAAAACGGGAAGTCAGCGCTCTCATTTAAGCCACCTGTTTTGCAATTGCGGAATGCTTCCCAGCCATTTACTGGCCCGCCAACCACGGAAGATACCGCAATAACCATAAGTGCACAAACGACGCCTGCAGCCACAATACTCTCCTCGTGCCTCTTGGCAACACCACTACGTTCACCGCAGAGAGACGTCGTCCAATCACTCCGATGCAGTGCGGCGTATTCCTCGTCTTGCTCATATCGTGCAAAACCGCGATCCCAGACTGTTTTTTCGGACTACGTGCAAGTTTTTTTACCCCTTTTGTCAGCCAATATGGTGGACACACTTACGTGGGTTACATTCAACTATCCCATAATGGTGCAATTAGTATACAAAATTAGGAGAAGTTGTTTTAACTATTCATTTATATACGATTAAATATACAATAAAAAAAATAAGATCATCCCAAGCACAGCTAAACAAAAAGCTGGAAACCTCTGCCTTTCTCCACGTAAAAAAAGCTGCAACGCCATCAAACAGCACGTAGCACCGTATAAAGGCTTATGCTTCAGTCACTAAGTGTCGGAAAGTGTTCAGCTTCCGCTGACACTAATGAATTGCAGGTAATCCCAAAACACTATAAGATACTAATGTAACTGTGTCTTCGATTAGGCAAATTTAAGTGAATTTCTTTATATTGACTGCTCTACAGCTATATAGCTCTATAACTATATATACTACATGTTGTTAAAGTTGAAAATGGTAAAGTAAAGAGTGAACAGAATTCATCTGTTAACAAATTTCAATGTTTAACTGCTTACATTTAAAATGTTTTTGGAAACACAGCGAAAAATACATATATATTCTTCTACAATTAAAATCAATACTTTATGCAATTGTTTACTTACCACTCAACACATTACGCATAAGAAAAGCGACCATCCGTTTACTACGAAACTCAAATACCTTACACAGAGTCATACGCTTAGTATACAATTTAAATAAATTAACTACAAACGCAATATCTTATTGTGCCCTCAATAACAATAGATAGTAGCCGATTCCACTTATTAAACGAGGATTTAAATATATTATTATACTCTACGAGGTATTAACGGTTTTAACGGATGAACTACGAAAGGTAAAAAACGTAGTAAACAGAGACGCTGTCTCCTCATGATGCACTTATGCTTCCTTGTAGAAATGGTATTGAAAAATTGAAAATATAGCAACGCTCTGGTATTCGTGTAGGTTTCCAAACCTCGATTACGACTACCACATGGAAAAGACCTGTAAAGGATAATCTCACTTCGGCACCATATGTCTTTTCATGGGCTAATAATCACCTGAAAAAAAAAGTACAAGAATCGTAACACAGTGCTACTTAGGTTTATACTAATTTTATATTTAATTCTTCCTACGTTAAAAGCTTTAGAGGCCATTTTTACGTTACTTCTGCTCTCTAAGCTATCTATCTGTACCCGGTTTTAATAATGTGTTAGGTGAAATAACTGAAAATGTCTTGTGGAAGTTCCAAAAATTTTATTAACACGCCCAATCATAGGGCCATACCGAGAAGGCAGATGGATAATCATGACTAAATAATTAAAAATTTCATTAGCAAACATGTTTGTACAAAATTTTCAACACCTTACGCAAAATATAAGTTGTTAGCGGTTAACGATGGAGAAATTACTTAAAACATTGGGGAATTTGTATATAACTCCGAAGTATTTAACGTATTTAGAGAAAAGGATTTGATGACCCTACACTGTCAAACCAGATTTAGAGGGAGCGCAAGGGCTTCTTTTTCGAGTAAACCAGATCGGTTGCGTCTTATCTGAATTTAACTTCAATTTCCATTTATTTACATAATTAGACGTTATACCAATCGCCATTTGCTACTTTTCAACTAGTTCAAAACCAAGTTCATGCAATGAGTAGAGTCCCATATCGTGAGCGTATAGAGAAACGTACCAATCATTAGATTTTTAGAAGTCGGAAAAAAAAATCGAATACAAAATTGAACCCAGAATAGATCATTGTCGAAACATAAGAAAATTTATTTAAAAGTGAGACGTAGAAATATCTTTGAGAGAAAAGGCTACGAATTAATCTAATTTCGAGAAGCGGAAAACCAGTAGATACCATTTTGAAAATCAGGCCATAATGCCAAAAGGAATCAAAGCCTCTTTCAACGTCAAAAGAACTAAGCCAGTGGGTTGGCAAGCCTCAAATTTTTTTTAACATGGCCCCATATGCCTACTAATTGGTGGAAAGTATTATACTAATTTCTAAAACCAAATTATTCATTTGAAATAATATTTTTTCTAGAAATTATTTACCTTTAATGACCCCTTTAACGATTCTAAGAGATGTCAAGAAACTAACAGTTGACATCGATTGTGGTTTGCTTGGCTTAGAAATTGCACTAGTTCTTCCCAATTGCCATATATGGAAACTATTGGAATAAGATGCGTGAGTTAGCTATGCAACTAAAAATCGGATTCATTTACGAGGAAATATATTAGAGCTATTTATTCAAAGTCAGCCCCACTTGGATGCTTTCTTGAGCGTGTTTCACGCACCAAACACTTAACTTCCCCATCACTTATGTAATCTTCCCCCGAGACATGAGCTGACTTTGAGTTCCGTATCGCTATACCAGACCATACGCTCTCTAGCAAAAGAGCTTAGGTGGCATGAGGCTTAATGATTTTCTGAAAACTTTCCTGCGAAAACTTCTGATTTATTATTGGGTAAGGAAAGTTTACTATTTCGATACCTAAACAGAGAAGCTGAATGAAGAGCTGGATGTTTTACGCAGCAATTTGATTGTACTCAAAACTAACTTGTTTGCTTTGTGTTAAGCACATATTTAACGATCCCGTAACTCGTTTCTGAAATCGACTTGTTGTCGGTAACGACTTCATTGTATTGTATTGTATTACGAAAGTTTTTGGTTCTAATTAAACAAAGTATTTTGGGAAGTAACATTTGGCAACTCTGCGCGCGCGGTATATTCGTGTTTATTTTTTCGGCAATTAGTATTCTTATTTCTTTTTAATTTTTGTGGCTGGTTAGCTTTATTGGGTGCTAAATTATAATAAATTGTAAGAATAAAGTGAGTGTATTTAAAGTAAAAAGAATAAATTTGTCTTCTTGCTTTGATTCATTTGGTTTTTTGCAATCAAAAATTGAGCTCTGTGCAAGTCTCTCTTTTTTTTGTTGTTTGTTTTGTTTTTTTTCTCCCTTTTTTGGTGTTTGCAGTTTTGTTTTGCCTTCGCTCTCTTAGTACAGTGTCAACGTAACGGAGAAGTTTAATCAAATTGGGTGACAGTTTGTGCTGTGGATTTATTTATTTTTATTTATTTATTGTATTTTTTTTTTGCAATTTGCTCTCTATTTTCTTCATAATCCACTTCTAACGTGTTTGACTGGACATGGATGGTTTATATACTCCATGTCGTACGAAAACGGGCTCAGAGTCTGAACGATTCATTTCTTGTTGGCTCTGTGATCGTTTTTGCCATGCAAAGGGTGCCGGTATTATTGACCGTGCTGCTGACGCAGTCACTGACCCCTCGAAAGGCTTACGTTGGCCATGTCCTGACTGCAGGAAGCGTGATATAGATTTTTACAAACTCTTCACTGAGACGAGAAATGGTTTTTCGGAACTGAGTAGAAATCTCGGCTCCTTGTGGGAGAAGTTTGAGCTGATTAAGTCTAGGTTTGACGAGTGTCGTTTTGTTGAGCACTCATCTTCTTCCCAGGCTAGCAAAATAGCAACTCGTAGCGTAGCGTATGGAATGTCACCTCCGATTCCTTCTAAACTTTATTGGCTGGTAAAAGTTAGTGCTCCCTCTAACTCTACAAAGAAAGTCAGCGTTTCCGATACTGCTGAGTTGGTCGTTAACAAAATAGTTACAAACAAGCCGGCAAGTTCTTTTGCTTTAAATTATGCTGAAGTGGCAAGGGTATCTCTCCCCAGTGCAGTCGCTCATTCTAATCCGGCGTCGTCGCCTAAAAATAATACAGAACAAAATAAATCATCTTCTCCGCCTTGCTGTTCGAGTGTGAACGCTGGTCATCAAACTGGACATGTCGCTCAAGCTGCTCGTGCAAGTATGGTAATATTCAATATTCTCCCCATCTCATAACTCCCCAGCCGTGAACCATACTGTTCTTAGTAGTAATGACATTTGCTTGACGGCAGTTCCTCGCAGAAAGGCAATATTCGTTTCAAGACTGGCACCTGAAACATCGGTGGATAACATAAAAAGCTATCTGGCGGCGAAAGTCCCATCAGTCGATTTAAAGCGTGTTAGCTTTTCCAAATTGGCTTCTTCTCAATCTAGAGCAGTCTCCTCTTTTAAAATACTAGTTCCGACTGAAAACAGTCACACGTTGTTAAATAAACCACAGTGGCCAGTAGGATCCTTAAGTAAGGAATTTATTCCTCAACATCGACCCCGTAATAACAAAGCTGTAGTCCTGTTGCCTTCAAAAAACTAAATGTTTCTTCAGGCCCATTATATCTCATTTATCAAAATGTTAGGGGCCTAAATTCAACAATTCGTTCTTTTTTCCTAAATTCAGTAAGCACTAAGTTTTTCTCTTTGGCCTTCCCTGAAACTTGGTTAGTGATCTACATTCGTCGGAACTTTTCCATAATTCTCTCCAGGTTTTCAGAAATGACCGATTGAGTCGCATTGGTGGCGGTGAATTAATTTCCATATCTGCGTCAGTCCCGTCCAATTCAGTAGTATTTCCCACTTCTTCTAACGTTGAATTTATCGCCATTCGAGCGAGAATACCTAGTAAACAGCTATTTATAACCTGCTCCTGCATTCCCCCAAATTCTGATATCTCCATATATAAGAAACAGGCTGCCCTCATTTGTGAAGTGGCCAAGCAGTCTAGATCCACCGAACTGCCTTAATATTCCAAATCCAACCTTTTCAAGCAAATGTAATGATTTTCATAAATTCAACATTGTATTGCTAAAATATCATCTTTCACATATGAACCTTGGTTTCTCAACCGGAAGTATAGAAAGCTTATTGTCAACGTTCTACAATAAATTAAATCTACCTATCGCTGCATCTGTTCTGATCAAGTAGTGCCGATCTCGAAACAGGTGTCCCCCGTGGTTTAATAAGACAATTCGATATTATAAGAATAGGAAAAACAAGCTTTTCAAGAAATTTTCGAAAAGTGGCTCTTCTTTAGACTATTTCGCTTACTCAGCCGCAAGGCATAGATTTAACTCCTTCAACCACCACTATTATTGCATATACCTTCAGTTCATTAAATCCTCTCTGTTTGCTAATCCTAAATACTTTTTTAAATTTGTTAACTCAAAAAGAAAAATTTCCATATATCCCTCGCATGTTTCTTTTAATGGCTCTGATTCCTCGGAAGATTTTGAAATCTCAAACCTAGTTGCTGAGTACTTCCGGCGAAACTTTTCGAGTGCTAGTTTCGATTTATCAGCAAACTACCCATATCCGATAACTAACTTGGTTTCAATACCTAATTTGGTTATTTCTGACGATGAAGTTTTTAAAGGGTTGATTTCTCTAAAATACAGTTGTGCGCCTGGATCTGATGGAATTCCATCGTGTGTACTTAAATCTTGCGCTGTCGAGCTATGTAGTGTTATCTCAAAGATTTTTAATCAGTACTTGAACTTAGGCGTTTTCCCTTTGTGTAGGAAGAGTAGTTCCCTTAATCCTATTCACAAAAGTGGGAGTAGACAACTTGTTGAGAACTATAGAGGCATCGCCAAGTTGAGTGTCTTCCCTAAACTATTCGAGAGAATTGCGACTTAGCATCTGGCTGTTGCCATCAAATCGTATATTTCTCTACTCCACCATGGCTTTCGAAAAGGAAGATCTACGGTCACCAAGCTGTTAGAGTTACTTGTTATGTTTTCAAGGCATTTTCTCTCGCGTGGCTCTCGCACTGATGTCATATACACTGATGTTAGTAAAGCGTTTGGTTTGGTGAATCATAAATTACTTATCTTTAAACTTCAAGCCTCTGGCTTTCCTTCCCATTTAGTGAAATGGATAAGTTCTTATCTGCATAATAGGTCATTCATTGTTTTGTTTAACTTCACCACCTCATATGAATTACCCGTTACGTCAGGCTTATCTCAAGTGAGCCACTTAGGACCCATTTTATTTAATCTATACATTAATGAATTGCCTTCGGTGATTAAATCCAGCCAGATCTTAATGTATGCTGATGATGTGAAACTGTTTTCTTCCTTTTCCATAGAATCGCAATCACACCAGCTTCAAATTGACCTGACTAACTTGGTTGCATGGTACTCGTTGAATCATATGACACTAAACCTGAATAAATGTAAGAAGCTTTCTTTCTCAAGAAGGAAGTCATTCATTACCCAGTATTTCATAGATTCGCGCAAGTTGGAGGACGTCGATTCGTCCACAGACTTAGGCGTTCTCTTTGACAATAGATTGCGTTTTAACTTGCACATTGAGCTCTCGTTAAACAAAGCTAGGTCCGTGCTTGGCTTTATAAAGACGTGGTCCAAAGAGCTTGATGTTCCTTACAGAACGAAAAGGCTGTACATATGCTTGTTTAGACCTATACTCGAGTCTGCCTCTGTTGTGTGGAATCCTTCCTATAAGTGCTACATTCAATTAGGATGAACATTCAATTGAATCTGTTCAAAAGCAATTTTTGCTGTTTGCGTTTAGGAATTTGGGTTGGGATCCGATTGCCTCTCTTCCTTCCTATGAAAATAGGTTGCGTCTGTTGTCCTTACCGTCTCTTGAGAAACGTAAATTTGTTCTTGGCGTTTCCTATGTAATCAAAGTGATAAGTGGTGCTGTTGGCTCGCCGTCATTACTTGGAGAAATAAGTTTTAATGTTCCTAACCGCTTCTCTAGGCACGTTATCTTGGTTAAGCCTAGTCAAAGTAAATATAATTATGAGCTGTTTAACCCGCTTAGATTTATTCGCAAGAACCTAAATGACGTCTATCACTTATTCTTACTATCGAGCTCTTTAAAGTCCATTAAAGCCACATTGCTTAATACACGTGATGTACCAATGTCGTACTTAAACTAGCTTTTAACCTTAAAAACTCATTACGATTCGAAAATTAATTGTGGTTAACTATTATCGGTTGCCAAGCTTATGCATGTTTGTGATGGCTTAGGGATTCATTTGCAATTTGGTCCTGTACCGGTCGTGGGTGTAGCTCTGTGCTAGTTGTGTACATGCTTTTTTTCTTTTTTTCTTTTTTTCTTTTTTTCTTTTTTCCTTCTTATTTGTTTTATTATACTTGTACTAAGTTTTAATGTTAATTAATTTAAGATTTACTTTAAGAGTTAATTGAACTCGACTGTCATTTGTGTTAGTCGAGTTTCATGTATTAGGGGAATAAACAAATAACTAAATAAATAAATAAATAAAAAGTCGAAGAATATTAATATTAGGAATTTTTTTGAGCACTGAGCGCTAACCAGCGTCTGTTGTGCTCATAGAAAATAAATTAATACAATTGATTATCCACATCTTCTGTTTTAGATATAAAGTTAACACATCTTTGTTGGCCTTTAAGAGTTTTTTTTAAGAAAATCTCGATAATTTTTCTAATTCGCAATAAAGCACATTATTATTATTTTTTCTGCGATGAGTGGTTGATAACTCAAAGAAAAATCTGACTGGTATATAATCGGACTGGAACTGATGGAAAGCTCGCCAATTGGAAATAAGCGCCGGTACATTAATCGAGGCTGAAAGCAAAAAAAAAGGCGGTGGAGCGTCAAGCAAAGAGAATACAGGTCGAATCGTCACTGTGTGATGTATTATTGTTACCGTACTATTGCAATTTCCCCCGATATGTTGCAGCAAGAATTTGTCATTGCGCAGCAGCAATTCCGTGGGTTAGCATCTAAGCTGCCGTATACAGCAAAATCACAATTTGGTTCCTAATTTTAAATAAGTCGATTTTAAATTTTCTGTTAAACACATTTGAAAACTATCCACGAGGAAAATACCCACTAATGAGCCGTGAAAGGCTTTCATTAGCATTGCGAAGATGAACGATGTACTCAATCACATCACTTTTAATTGATTTAACTATTGTGGAATAAAATTTCAATTCCTCTACGTAACTGATTTGTTCTGTCATTTTTTTTACAAGTGTAGATCGGGTGATGTCATATGTCGGAGTATCTAAATGAAATTTTAGGATGTAAACACATTTCGACAATATTTTTAATTAAAAAAAATTCAAAAAGCTCAACACGGTTTTAGGCGTAGTTGCGTCATTCATTTACCATTTGAACATAAATATTTAATAACTAACCGCGTTATAGCATGAAATTATTCCAATTTCGTTGAAAAATCTTGAAATGATTAACCATACCAAGAAGTAATTGAGTGATTCCGTAAAAAGATCCACGTTGCTCTCATAGAGGCGAAAGTTGCTTTATGTTGACCGTTCAACGAAATGTTAACACGAACTAAACCAGAGCTTTTTTGAAAGTAGATTTATTATGCAGCACTGGAAGGTTCATTTGGGAAAAACACATTCTGCAATCCAGCTTTTTGGGCATACATTTTGTTCATCAATTTATCTCTTATTTGTAAATAAAAAGTACAATTTGGACACGAGATTTCTGTACAAAAACGGTTTTGGTTACAACTGGAATACTTTTCGGTATGTTTCCCAGAGCAAAGAGCACATATTGGCTTTATGTGTCAAAAGCGTTCACCCTGTCTGAACACTCGATAATTTTTATATGCAACTGGCTTGCCTTTCTGCTTTCTCATGTGGTCCTATGGGTTCGATAATTTCATTTTTTTGGGCAAAATTAACCAAAACCATTTTTACGTCATCATTGTTGCAACCTTGTAATGGGAGTCACTAGTTTTTTCTTTCATTGGATGGAGTTTTGCTTTTCTGAATTTTACAAGACATTGTATCTTCAGAGAACTTCGATTTCTTGGATTTTATATTTTTATTTAATTTTTATATATATTTATATTTATATTTAATGGTGAGGATGGTAATGCAATAGCTGTTTGACTGTCGACACTCGCATAATGCAATGCCAAGAATCCAATTGAAAAGCGGACAGCTGTAAATAAAAGTTGATTAGGACGGGAGTATATGGGCGGATTGACTTCATCGCCATTTATCCCAACTAAAAGTCCGTGTATAATTTGAGTCCCTTTCTTCTACACAACTGCATTTTAATTATAGTTCGCAGCAGCAGCTTTTTCATCAACCTTTCATCCTAAGATTTTGTATAGGATCGCAATCTGAATATCTCGCTATATATTAAAGAGATAAGTTTGGTTATGTTATTTTTGTTTGTAAAAGTAACATAGCCTAATAAAATCGATAAAAGAAAAAAATGTTTTGTATTCGAGAAAAGTTGCTGTGCACGCAAACGAATACTTACTTTTTTAATGGACAGCGAGGTAAACAAGAAAAGCAAGAAAAGGAAACTGTGCAGGAAACTGTATATGTGGAAACTATGAAGTCATCATCTCCTTAAAATTCATTTAATGATCATAGAGACCTCAGGTGACTTCTTGCAACTTTTATAAAAATCCTTCAGAGTCGTTTTGTTATAACACTTGCCGTATTATCACTCAATAAAGGATTTCGTTTATGTGATGTCAAGCTTAATAATTTTTATAGATTGCCATTCGCATTGCCAAATCCTGATATAAAGTCTCAAGCATAGCCAGTAGTCGTACGTTGCCTACAGTTATTCAGAATTATCTGCTAGAACTGGTAGTAGGGGATCGCGAACGTCAAAACGACAGTGCGAAATTATTGGCAAAGTACCGGCGGCTGCAGTTTATAATATTTTTTTTAAGTCTACAATAGCGTCGTCAACTGCAATATATTTTAATAGCAATCAAAAGAGCATAAAAGCAGATATCACTACACATGATATAGTTCTAATCCAAAATATGAGCGAGATATATGTCTTGAGATTACTATCGATGTTATCATTTACAATATGAAATATCCTAATAATCAAAAAGCTCTCACTTTGCTTTTAATTACAGATCATATGCACTGATGACAGCTCACCAATGTCCACTTTTGATGATGAAGTCTGTAAAGGCAAAATTGTCTGTAGGATCGATGGGAACTCATTTATAATTAACGCAGAAAATGAAACAAATCCGACTTTAAGTGATAGCTCTGCTAGTGGTATGTAACTTCATTATCCAAATAGTGCCTATTTGCTCCATTTTCGTCATAAATCTTGTGATCGTCGTAGAGAAATATACATATTTGCGATGATTTTGTCGTCCACTATATAGAGCTCGTAGTAAAAATGCAATTCTCTTGAATTATATTATTATTATATATATAACTACTTCAATTATATAGAATTGCTTGAATTCTGTATAGTCGCGTAAATGTGCCACGGTTTTTCTTTGCGAGTAAAAACAATCACGCAAACAGTAAGCAGGAAATATATATCTTCAAAAAAGGAAATAAGGAATATACCGAAATATACGAAAAAATTAATTGTGCATGAATTATACATCGTTTTCATCAAAATTCTTCACCCGAATTCTGCATAGAGTGCGACAAAAACATTGCTATCATAGGTTTATACGAAATTTGCCGCTCGATTTTGGAATATTATTATTTATACATATTTTTTGATCTTAAGGGGCTATAAAAGAATGTAAGACCATTGGAGAACTTTTCAGCTACACTATGCATTTGGTGTTTGAAATTAATTGGTTTCAGGAAAATCAAAATGGCTATATTCGGCTTATGTTTAATCTCAGAATATCCTCTGGCTAATTATTTTTGTTATATTTAATAAATAAAATCAATTGAAAACAAGTCAATAAAATTTAATAGCGCTATGAAAGTAACATGCATTATCACTTTTTAATAAGTATTGAATTAATTCTGTTAAGGGAAAGAAATTTCCGAACTGGGGCTTCTTTACTGGACAAAAACGCAAACGTTGAGGTTGTGATTTAAATTTACTACAAGCGTCTTTAAGGCAAAAATGGGGAAGGAAGTGCGTATTAACTCAGTAAATATGGGGAGGATTCGAGTTTTATCACTATTACTGTTATTTGAGGTATAGATCTTTAAAAATGAAAACAATTAAATGAAATTCGTATAGCATTATTTTTTACAATGTGGGTATTCAGATTTTCGTCTTTAGAACTCTAAGACTTTACTCCAATATTCTAGACATTTATTCAATTGCCCGGTGGTCCATTTTTTCTCGGTGCATCCGCTTGCGATGTAGACATGCAAAATTAGATATGTCGTTGAAAGTATATGCGATCGAATTTTTCTTATATATTTTTTTTATAATTGCAACAATTTCAATCAATCAGATATACTAAAATTATTATTTGTAGTTGCCGCTCAACCTGTCACCAGTACAACTGCATCAGCTCTAACAACGAAAACATCTTTGAGTTCTTGTTTTACTATAACAAAAACCTGGACGACCACCGCGACAACTAAAAAGTCGACGTCGCCACAAATATTTAATGCAATATACAGAGAGCAAAATCAACAACAACAGCAAAGAACAGAAACAGAAGTAAACGTTAATCCAAAAATCCGTACGTTTCGCGTTATTTTCGCTAACGATGCTAAACTACAACAACGCAACGAAAAAACAACAACAACTGCTACGCACTTTAAAATACAAAAACCAATTTTAATGTGTTTTATATGTAAATTATCCTTCGGTATTACAAAATCGTTTAGTTTGCATGCAAGCATTGAACACGGACTCAGCCTGCAGGAATTGGAAAAATATTTATTGTTGCAACGCGAATATTCGAGTGCCATAATCCAACGAAATATGGATGAAAAACCCCAAATATCATTCTTAGAACCAATGGATACTGCTGCGTCAAGTTTATTGCACATTGAATCGCAACCCACTACACATGCCAGTCGCCAAATGACTGTGATTGACAGAGAAGGGGATACCGCGTTGGAAGTTAAAACTTTCACTGACATAGTAAGCAACGATGAAGGTGATGATGATGAGAGTGATAACGTAAATAATAAGACTACAAATACCTTTGCTTCAGTAAACCAATTCTCGGATCCGGCCAAAATCTCCCTCTCCACAGCTCCTGCTGCTATGATTTCTACCACCGTTGATACCAGCCAAAGCCATAGTGATAAAAAGAGTTCAACACAGCTGCCTGATCATCGACAGCATCTTAAGTATTTTTATGATGATAGTACAACAGATGTTTGTTCGATTTTGACAAATTCAAATATTTTAACATTAGGTCCTTCAAACTTAGAAAAATTAAAATCTACTAATACAAATACAAATACTACTACAACTATTGACGTTACTAACAATAACACCGGCGAATCACCTTTAAACCGCTTTATCATAGCAGCAGCATGCACCAAATCTAGCTTAACGGTTAAGCGAGCATCCGAAAAACCTATGGGTTCGTCGTTGACAGTTCATAATCTTCCAACACCTGACAGTTTGATCGTAACGTCTCTGTATGCTTGCCCATCTAACAAAAGCTCACAGTCGCAAGATGCTGAAACTTGTAATGCAAATGATAATGTTAATGATAATAATGTTCATGATGAAAACGATAATGACAATGATAACGATAATGACAATGATAACGATAATAATAATGACAATGGTAATGAAAACGATAATAATGATGATAATGACGATGATAAGCAAAATGAGAATTATAGTGAGAGAGATAGAGATAATGATAATGAAATTGATAATGATAACGATAATGATAATCGTAACAATAACGGTAATGAGAATGAGAATGACAACGACAATGCTAATGAAAATGATAATGATCATCTCAATGATAATGATAACGGCAATGATAGCGACAACGATAATGATGATATTGATAACGTTAGTGTTAATAATAACGGTAATCACTCTATGACAAATACAATCGAGCAAAGTGCGCATCACCAATTAAATTTGGGATCTTCAAATATTAGCCATAAATCACTTTCTCTTCCTTATAATATTACAGCTGATACTTTTTTAAAGCAGCGATTACAAAAAATTTCCACGGCAAATGAAGGACAAATTTTAAGTTCGCCAGTGCAGGCGGACGGTAGTGATATGCCTACCGATGATGATGTCGATAAACCAGATGCATTGACAGCGCACTTGTCTCAATTATCCATACCACACTCATTTTCCACACCTTTGCTTTCGCTCAAATCATCAGTTGTATCAATGTCAACTCCAGAATCTGTCCATTTCAATTCCTTAGAAGCCTCCCTTCCCACCCTTAGCTCCGAGAAAAACAGCAATAAAGCAAAATTTTTAAATGAGTTTCTCCAACATCAATTAAATACTATGTATTTGCAGCAACAGTCCCTCCCGCGGCTTATAAATAAGTTTAGTGATACATCCATAGCCACGTTTAATACTACATCGCCACCCGCACCGTCTTTAGCAGCTAATGCCTGCCCACACCATGCTGATTGCAAAGGTATTGACTGCAAGTCATGTGAACTTCTGGAAATTCAGCAACATTTCAAGCAGTCGGCCCAAGTAATACCTCAACTCTCGCCTAATGCTCCGAGCATAGTCACTGCAGCCGCGGCGGCCGCTGCAGGTTTAGGATTACTCTCTGCTACAAATACCATATCACCCCCGTCGAATGTCATTGTTAACTCGAGCGTGTTATCGGGAGCTTTGAACCCATCCAATATGGTAAGTTCGGGCCCTGGAATCACTGCAGCGCCAAATGCCGCCAGCTTCACAATCGGTGCCTGTTCGGAACACATAAATGGCCGACCCTTGGGCGTGGATTGTGCCCGGTAAGATATTTAATTTACTTATATTTTTATATGTATCACCGAAGAATAAGGAGGAGTATATTCATTTTGTCAAAACGTTTGCAGCGGCGAAAAGGAACCTTCAGAAAACCCACACGCATCCTTATCAGCAGCAAATTCTCAATTGATTACAGTATATTCGGTTATCCGTCTGTCTATCTGTGTAATTTCTGTTATAAAAATTCTCCTGGCAGCAAAAATAAAGCCATCGACTTCAAATTTAGGATCAAACATTGCAAGTTCTTGCGGGCAGCTTAGTGTTGACAATTGGCCAAATCGGTCGAAGTAGACACCTACAATGTTACGTAAAGTGAGGACCCCTCTATTTTTCAAAAGGAATAAAAATTGGTTTTTGCTTATTACTCATAAATTACACGATATAAATTTAGAAAAATTTGAACGTATATTGTGTTTGGATAATGTTGTAATATTTTTAGAAAAAAGGGGAAAAATGGGACCCGCCCATTCAAATTTATAATGTATCATAAGCACAGAAGAAAGCTTCAAAAACCGCATAAAGTATACAAATTTTTGGCCATTCTCAAAGTCGGTATGCGCCTTAGTACGTCCGTCGGTTCATCTGTCCATCTGGCCGTCTGGTCAACTGTGTATTATGTGTGGTAAACATTCCCCTGTTCGCAAAAATGAAGATGTCGCCTACAAGATTGCAAAAGAATTTAAAACTCATCCACACTTTTCAAAAAACACGTCTAAAAAACCCACACGTCTACGTAACAAAGACTGTGAGCTGCTTTCCTTGTTTTTTACATATAGTATAACGCAAACGTCTTATAAATTTCCACATTTATTCTGAAAACAAGAAAAAAGCTAGCGCCAATGTTATATAGTATGAAAATGTACTTGTTTTCCTTTTTTGAGATCAAGGTGATGGGTATAAAGATTCGGTCACGGCCGAATATAATTTTCTTATTTGTTTATTTATAATAACGCTGTTTTAATAGTAGCATGTTTGTTTTCATCTATAGAACAAAAGCTTTGCATTTATTATTTATTCTGGATAAGCTACATAGAAATATTTTAGTGCTATATAGTTATATAAGCTATATAGAAGTAGTTAGTTACGCCATGAGTTTTATATAGAACGCTAGAAATATATGATGGATTGGAAACCAACAAGGACAATATTTTTAAAAATTGGTACTGCACAAATAATAAATTTTGGAATGATTGACGCTGTAAATTCTGGACACATCTCCATCTTATTTGGTTCACAAGTGTCCATATTCAATACAAACGAGCATTGTAATTATGAAGGAACGTATAATTGACAATTTTTTTGAACCAGAAGAAAAGACGGTAGAATAATAATATTGGAGGAAATTGTTGAATGTATATTTGCAGATTAAAAATAACAATTTTTGAACAATATCAAAAAATTGAAAGTAATGGAGCAATTCTTGTGAGGCTTCCCGGCCTGTAATGTAGCCAGTGCAAATTTGAATTCAAAGAAAGCAATTAAACTACTTACTCATAGCATATAGCGCCGTAGGTAGCAGATTTTGAAAATATTGGTTGTAGGGCCTTAATGTAATGTGTAAATTTTCGTTTGCTATCAAATTTGTGTTTATTTATAGAATATGAGAAACAATCATTTAATTAAAAAGTGAAAACGTTAACTGAGTAAGTGAAGTCGCAAGAGACGTGTATGAATTAAAGAAAAACTAAAAAAACTAAATATAAATTGTGTAAACTTCTACAACTGGACATCGTGCCAATAGATTTACAACAACGTTCTTCACTGCAGCTATTAAAAAAGAATTCGGTAGCACCGCACGATATATAACTACAGAAGTAACAACTACAATAAACGTATCGATAAATACTACCTAAACTTATCACTTCGTGCTCATATTTTCATCAGCATTATGTAATATACGAAGTGGTATAGAAATTTTCGATAGTATGTATACCCAGAAACTTCGAAAGGTTAAAGAAGTGTTGCCAGTTGAATCCTCATTTTTCATTTATCTGCCTGCTTTTTCCATTAATTGTTACAGTTAAAAATATATATCAATCAAGTTAATTAATCCCAGATAAACGAATAAGCACATGAACCAAAATAATAATAATAACTTCATTCTAAATAAAAAGTTTAGCAACAAAGAAGAATACTGGTCGTTTGGTTGCAAGAGTTATGGAGAATGGAAAAGTAACCCGTGAGAAAGCATTTTTAGGGCCAAGTCAGTGTAAAAAAAAAAAGAAGCAAATTGCATGTGTCGAAACGAATAAATTCGCCAAAATATAGAAAAAAGCAAACAAATTAAGAATAAAAAGAACAAGAACACAGTTTCAGAAACAGGACATATATACCAACACCCAAGTGGAAAAACCATGCATTGAAACTTATTTAAAATTTTTTTATCCAATATATAAACTTCAAGAGAAACCACTTTTTGTCCTTCTTGTTATCATTTTTATAGCCGTCACTGAAAGATAAGTGGTATATTAATTTTGTCAAGACGTTTGCAACGCCGCGAAGGAAGCTTCAGAGACCCGCAGAGTATATATATTTTTATCAACATCAGATTGTGAATCAATTTAAGCATGTTTACCTATTCATCTGTCCATAAATCCGTCTGCCAAACTGTATAGTATCTGTGGTAAAGATTCTCCCATTAGTGGAAAATTTAGCCTCAAAATTGGCAAAAAGTTTGGAAGCCGCCTAAACATTTTAAACGCCGACAGGCTTATACAACAAAAATTTTTTATTTTGAAAAGAGAAAAAATATGCAGCGCCATCTTAATATTATAGAGGATTCAAATTTAGTTTTTCACTTGTTAGTTTTTTTTTAGGACAACGGGGATGGGTATAACGCCCGCATGTTCTTTTCTTACTTGTTCTTTTTAATAGCTTTAAAGTTATATACATAACATGCATAGTTGGTAGTAGTGTTTATTCTTTCTTTTTTTTTTTGATAAAAGTTTTAGTAAAGAAAAGTTATGTAATATTGTAAGATTGCATAAATGGCTTATGCCGGGAGCCATTGTAAAAAACATACGTACTAACATCGAAGAACATCACATATAAACAAATATGCGTAACCTGATATTCGTTGATTATCCTATTTCTGTTTCCTTGCCGTACATAACTAGCTGGTAGTGTGCAGTTTTGGCTATTCATAATTAATCATAGTTAATTTCTGTCTAGTGTGTTTTTTCGGAAATAAACCACTCGTAAGGGCTTCATTATCGGGTAGCGCGAAACAAAACGCCTTACATCTCCAACTGGATGTTCATTACACTGTGCGCATCTTACGTCTGCCGCTTCGAGATCCGGTCTGCGATCTATAATTTAACTGCAGAAGAACTTTTCTCACTTGAAATATTGTTGATATTGTTGTTGTGTTATATAAATCGTTAAAATAATTGTTGCAAATTTTATGTGTACATTGTATGTCTCCTCTAAGCTTACTGATCGTATTTTGTTTTACATATATATTTTTTTACTTAGTGCTTACGCCAATCGCATACATTTAGTAAGCAGGTACGTCATATTCTAGGAAGAAATTTCTTCCTACAATAAATCTTCGTTTTCGTGTTTGAAGAAGGTTGCTCGCTATTTTTCTCTACAGTCGATTTTCCATGGGGAATATTTTCACCACACATTTTGTGTGGCGTAGATTTTTTGATATCCTGCCCAAAGTCCGCAAAGTCGCGACGTACTTTGTTAAAGGAATTAATAAGACGCCAGGGTTCACAAAACAAATGCCACAATAATTCCTCGGATCCAGAGCATCACCTTTGTTAAATATAGTGAATATTATGTCTCGCTTAAAAGTTTCCATTGCTCGTCCAGTACTAAACGTTTCGTTGTTTGCTAGGATGTGGGTTAGGCCTGCTTAAATCAATTTAGATCCATAATCCATAATACATTTTGTTGAAAACATATGTAAAATCATTTATAAACTGATTCGTAATATACATAAAAAATACATATGAAACACTGTCATTTGCTTGTCTTTCAAGTATTCGACTGTGAAACTTCGATTCATGTCAGGGTTGCTTATAGACAAGAAAGTTGCTACAATTGCTGGATTCGTGTGTTGTTTGCGCAAGACGTTTGTAAAGTGCCTAGCCAGTATTCTCAGTGTAAGACATAGATGTTTGGTAAAAGTCCTACCTTTTAAATTCTACAGCTTTAGCCAAAAGTCATCTCGATATTTACCGAGGCTTACAGTTATGTTATACACATCGTTTCTTTTTGTATTTTTCGTTTTAATTTTGTATTTTGGTATTTCTTCTGTATATAATGTAAGGTTAAAATGTGTTGATCGCTGCTATATGTAGTCAGTATATGTCGGCAAAGTCTCCTCTTAGAGAGACTATGCAGGATACCTTAAGAGTGTAACTTAGCTGTTCGTCTTCAGGACGCCAAATCTTCATTCGTCTTTATCTTGTCAAATTTATCGGCTAGAAGAGTACCTGGCTAGCATAAAGCGAATGAAACGTTGAAGTTTTGATTTAGTATCTCGAATCATTTTTTCTTTATTCATCATCTCTTATTTATACCTATTTTCTAACTCTTAGTTTTCTACTCAAGTTTACGGACAAGTTACTTTATGCTGTGGTCAGTACAATTTGGGGGTGCTTAGCTTCGAATTTCATTCTTTAGATTTACAAATTGGGTTATTGGGAAATGCAATTTGAAGCGTTTTGAAGTATGTCATACTTTATTGCTTTATTTTGGTAATAAATTTTACTTACTATTGGGATTTGTGACACACTTCAAGTGGAGGCACTCTGCAAGTCACACTACAGTAATCATTACATTATTGGCGTATTTGCTTAATAATTTTAAACAAGGACGTTTCCGTGCGTCATCGAGCTCGGTGTCGTACAAATCTTATTTTTAATTAAATCACCAATCTTAAAATGCTGTGGCGCAGATTTTTTGATAATTTCTTTGATCCGGTCTAATGCTCTTCGGCTACTTGTGGATTTATTTGGAACATTTTTATTCAATTTTCTACGTACGTTTTAACTGGCATGTGTTTTCAGCACGAAGTTCTTATGCACGATACAGGTATTAGCGGTGGTATGTTTCATTGTTTCAATAATGGGAAAATTACCGGATTAATTTAGCTCAGAAAAATCAAGGTCTCAATACGCGCCGAGCCATATTCCCTTCACAAAGCAGCAGTTAATCGCCGTACCGGTATTTTTAATCACACAAATCGGCTACTTTAACACCCCTTTTGTTTACACTTGTATCTCTTGAGTTTCTCCCATAAAGCATATGCGTTCGTGTTTCGTATAGGTAAATTATTTATTCTGGCATCGCAATCGCATTTTGTCAATAAATTGTTTAAACTGTTAAAATCTTCAGCTCTTTTACTTACATCGTTTTCCATAGATTTTGGTATTTTCTCACCTATGAGTCCATGCATAAAATTTTTTTCCGCAAATTTTTTTAAATAGGATTTGCCCTTGTTTTTCCAGATTTTCACATTTTGTTTCAAGGTTTTCATTATTTCTTTATCACATGCAAATTTTTCCCGTTATTTGGAACGCATCCTGCTTGATAGGTGGTTGTGTTACGGAGTTATTCACTAGATTCTTGAAAACGTTGATTGTCATGATGCCCAAAAATTGTTCTTTAGATTCATATCGCGCATCTGTATATATACATGTATACATATTCTAACCGTAATCGCAATGATGTACAGGCCCTAAGTTTACGTAGTATTTAGGCTTTATTTGCTTTATTACGCTACAAACTGCTGACTCAGAGATATTGTTAAAAATTCGAATGAAAAAAATGCAAACTTTAGGAGTTATAAATCAAGACTTTTGAAAAATTTCGTCTCGAGAAAAACGTGTTTAAGGTCATATGTGTCCTAGGCCCATTCCTCTAATAGATTTGTTGTTATTTTCCAGTCAAAATTGTTATCTTTTTCAGTTATAAATAATAGTATATAGCACGTAAGCTTGTGAAGAATTCATGGCGCTGTGAAGATATTATATCTTCTAAGGTTCTGAAGATCTAAACTCTATTCAAGAAACTAATATCTCCCATTACAAGCAAACGATGAGAATACTAATGAATTAAAATCGGTCCAAAAAAACTGTATCCTCAAAATGAAAATTCTTCAACAGAGCTGTTTTGATATTAGAAATATTGGCTTAAGAAGGACTATCAAGGTATTTTGTGACTCTTGGGAAGAGTTATTAACAGTTTGAAAGAGAAGAAGTCTTTTGTGCTGATGAGAGAACAAATTAACAAACTAGTTAAGGCTGTGCTGCACGGTCTAAAATAACTACAACTGACGAAGCTAACGTCGAATTCATTGCGCTTGTACGATCATACTTTTCTTATTTATATATATGTAAGAACGTTTTTTCACACTGTTGTTCGCTGGGAGCACATGTGATAGCGAAAAATTAGACAGCCTAATGTGAAAACTGTCTAATATTCGAACATAGCGCCCGCTCCTGCCACATAAAGTGGAAATGGGCTGTTTGCGTTAGGATGCATAAAATTGCTGAATGCGCTGACGACCTTACGGTAAGTAAGGTATGCAAATTATAACCAAAACCATTATTACGAGGACAGCGCATATCCAGGTTGTGGTGCCTATCAGCTAATATGAGATAAATTGAACAACAAACAATCTACCCAAAGAGCAATTCAGTGAGGTGGAGGAATTGCTACACTGATCGAAAGCCTCTTAACTTTCTATGAAATGCCATCAATTACAACTTATGTAATAAAAACATCAGTCTATATATTTGTAATAGTGAAGAACGGTCCGCACGGTTCGTAAGTGTTTGTTGCAACTGAGCATGTATATATATTATTTTATTTATTTATTTACTACGAACAAAAAAAAAACACTGTGCAAAGCCTAATATCCTAATAATAATTTTCTTGCATTTTTCAATTATATACTAGATTTAATTAGAATCAAAACTTGTCATCGAAAACAATTAAGTGGTTATCGATAACAAACTAAATATTCTTAATTATGCGTAATTAATCAGGAATAAAACTTTTAAGTTCGGACATGCATTATAGGATTATGAAGTAAGTGCTCTGAAGTAAGGTCTCAAGGTTGTTGCCTTTTTTGCAAGTATACATCTTTCAACTGACGTCCGTAGACATCTGCAGTAAAAGTTTGATTTGGTTTTAGCAGCTCGTTAGACACTACACAGCAAAACCATATGACTATGAATATTCCGCTTCGGTGTCGATATGGATGGCTTCCCTGACCTAACCCATGAATTTTTGCGCTTGGGACTATCGTATTAGATTAAATTTTCACGGCCAGTCACAATATGTCATAGAAAACTCTTCTTTTGTTGCCTGGCGGGCAATGAAATCGCGATGTTAAAACGGCTTGAAATGGCATTCTCAGTCAATTCGTAGCGTTAAGCGTACTTGACAATTATCTACATTTCAAAAGAATCCAATAGCATGAAATATACAATGCACATAAGAAACTGTCATCGTAGAAATAGGCTACGATTTGGATCTATTGTAGACTTCCGAGAAATGCGACGGTTGACGTATAATACAAAGTTGACAATTTCAAGAACAAAACGCGAGATGGTTTTCTATCTACCTTGGATACTCTTCCATTCTGGAATATAAGTAAAATGTTGAGCAAGAAGACTACAAGGATTTCATTAATTAAGCTAAATATTTCAATTAAAAATTATTTCTAATTTACTTTGGTTTCCACCAATCGTATCCATTCTCTTGCAGATGGAGAGTTACTTTCCGTCCGATTGGGTATTCTAAACTTTAATACTAGTTGTTTAAACTCGGAATTATCTCGCATTAATTAAAATATTTGCGACGCCCAGAAGGAAACTTCAAAGGCCTCATAACTTATTGCTTGATCACCAAATTCCTAATCGATTTAAGCATATTCGGTTGTCCGTCTGTCCATCCTTGTAATGTCTGTTATAAACATTCTCCTCGCCGCAAAAATAAAGCTATCGACTTCAAATTTAGGATAAAACATTGCAAGTTCTTGTGGGCACGTTAGTGTTGAAATCGGTCCAAGGAGACACCTACAATATTACGTAAAGTGAGGACCCCTCTATTTTTCAAAAGGAATAAAAAATTGGTTTTTTGCTTATTACTCATAAACTACAGCATATAAATCTAGAAAAATTTGGACGTATGTTGTATTCGGGAAATGCCGTAATATCTCTAGAAAAATGGAAAAAAAGGGACCGGCCCATTCAATTTTTTAATGTATCATAAGCACAGAAGAATCTTTCAAAAACTGAGTTTGGTGAGTTTCGAAGTCGGCATGCGCCTTAGCATATCCGTCCGTTCATCTGTGCATCTGTGCGTCCGCGCAACTGTTTATTATGTGTGGTGAACATGAAAAAATTAAGATATGTCCTGCAAACTTGCAAAAAACTTGAAAACAAAAAGCACGCCTATCACCCCAACACACTTATGTAATAAAAATTGTGAACACCACTGCTTTGCATGTTTTTGCTTATTCCTCATAAAGTACAACACATATATCATAAAAATTTTCACTTTTATTCTGAAACTGGTCGGAGTGGAGTGGCAAGAGTCTCAACTAGGAATTCTCTCAATGGTCGTGGGTTCAAATTTCAAGTGCGGTAGAAGTTTTTAATAAAACCGAAAGTCTTAGATGCTAGTGCTAGTGCTAGTAAGACTTTAGTCTTAGAAGTTATTCTATGGCTAAATTTATAAATAATCATAATAATAGTGAGCTGCGCTCACCCATCATTATAGAATATGAAAATATACTTATTTTCTCGCTTTTTGGGACCACGCCGACAGGTATAAAAGATTCGTTCACCATTGAATATAATTTACTTACTTGTCTTATTTTGCTTCGATTAGGTTTTTGTAAAATATTTCCTCCATTATAAATTTTATTGTATCTCCTGTAAATTTTCACAACGCGTATTACGAATGTTTAACTAGCAAAAGACAAAATTCTCGAACATTTAAGTTTGCAGATAATATCACCTAATGATATCGTCATATTTTAGCTAAATGTAATAAATTGAATCGAATCGGTGGGAACCAAGGCATTGTTCAAATTCTGCCCTTAAGCACTTTTTGACTCGTTCGAGACCTTTCATTTCGAAAAGTGCTACTAAGCGCTTTTTCATACAATTTACGAAGCTTTATTGTCTGACGCTATTATGAGCTCTTCTACGTATACAGTGATAAGGATTGTCTTATCACGTCTCTTCATAAAGAAGGGATATAGGTCATGCTTTGACTGATTTAAGCCAAGTGTAACTAATTTTGAAATTAACTTCCCATGCATGCGTGAGCCCGGTTGTCGTAAACCGTACAAAGATTTTATCCATTTACATATTGGATACTGGTCATTTTTTATATCATTGAACGATTGTATTGCCGAGTTCCGCAGTTCCTCGCACTTAATAACGACCGATTTTTTGCAACCCGGCGACAAAGTATTTTGTAGTTTTCACGTATAACTCTTTGGATAAGACAGCTGAAATTAGATATCGTGAAAATCCTCCCCTAGACGATTGGAAAAGCCATTTGCCGCGATACGTACCTTCTTGCTACCGTTTTCCTTTCTCTCGACTATAAAATGATTGCCGATGATTCTTTTATCTATTGGCCTTTCGATTATCATTTATATTCCGCTGATTAGTTGAGCTATCAATCTATCTTTCATAACTTCTATCCATAATTTACCATTTTGGCATTCAATGGCTTCTTAAACTTAACTCTACAAATTCTTCATCTTCTATTATACCTTGTGATATACCCCTTTTGGTCGACTTGCTTAAGCCGTTTTTACTATGCGTAGACGTCCGCCTCCACATTTCTTGTCTCGAGACTACGTTAATGATGATATATTTTCGATATTCCACTCTGAGGCATCACCCCCTTTTACTCTCTCTTCACAACAACAACAGTATCTACTGAAGTATTAAGCATGTCAAAAAATATGCTGTCATAAGCGGATATCTCACCATTTTGTGTCTAATGTTACGAACATTATTATGAGAAATGTTAGGATCGCCACGCTATGATTCAAAATTGATTTGGTGTGATTGAAGAAATGATCATTGTTATGAACATGTAATGATTATCATATGAAGAACAGATCGAAAATGAAATAAAATTTATAAAATTTATATATTTTCTGATTTACATCCTAATCTAACCATTCGCGGATTCCGCAAATTCTCACGATGTACACTGTTTTGATTTATGGATTTTGATGATAGTGAGTCAAATTTTTTGAATTCAATTGAATTGATAGCATATATTGAATTGTTTTGTCCCTGATTTTTTACATAGTGTATCTTATACACTGAAATATAATTAAAAATAATGCTATCAATGAAAATTAGGGCAAATGCAAATAAATGCTTAGGCTAATAATAAAATGTATAAGTACTTACGCTAACAACAAAACATAACTACTTATGCTTGAATAAACTAGGTCAAAAATAAATATGTTTACTGAGATTAATTATACTAAAACTAAATGGGTATGTTAAATACTTTACACTAATCACCTTAAAAAATTAATGCTTTCAGATGCATTTCTCTTCTGCCCTAATACATCAGTGTGAATTATTTCAAAGGATTTTTTCATTTCATGATAATTGCTTTTTGGAAAGCTTTGTGAAGCTTGTTTTTCTCTAATGCCGACTTCATATTCTAATCTGTTTACATTTTAGTTGAAATTAATTCGGTATACAAAATTTTTAAATCATACTTATTTAAGTGCCCTATTCTACAGTTTAATTCGTCTATAATATTTGCCATTTGGGGTGTCTCTGAAAATATATAATGAAGATTGTCTGCTTTTTTTGCCTTCATTAAAGTTCCTCCATTTTTGCTACCGATAGCCTTTCGTTTATTGATCATAATCATCATCGCCATAATCCGTATTTATTATTCTTGACGCAGATAATAAATTCATTCTCAATTCGCGAACATACTGTATATTATATTGTAACATTTGTTGCAGATGTAACCCAGTAACGAGTTGTTGCGTTCAGTGATGGCCTTTAGTGATCGTACAAAAAAAAATTGGATGCCTTTAATGGCAGAAGAACGTGAACAGAGACACAAGATGTGCGGAGTTAAAAGCGGAGAACGAATAAAGCGTCAGTAAAGTAAAAGATTAAAAAAAAGGATACGAATGTTAATATATTAACCAGAATTAGCAGTTATCTCCAAATACTTGAATTGAAGGTTTTAAGTTTCTTTGGTGAAATAAGAACGCTCAAAAAGTCTGCAATAATTATAGTGTCACTTCAGCTAATACACAATAAAGAAATAAATTGTGGACATTTAGAGAGCACTTGCAAACTTAATAACAATAAAGCTAGTTTGAACAACTACAAAAGTAACATTTCACATTTACATACAAAGATAGTAACATTCCGTTTGTATTTACTTTCACACTACCAAAAACAGTGAAGAAAAAAGTTCTGAAAATATGGAGTCTTTGTATTCGAAATGTGTTCCTAAATGGGTTTCTGGTACCGACGGATTTATTGTTTGTTGGCTCCGTGAGTTGTTCGGTCAAACTAAATGTGAAGGCTATAACAGCAACCAGATGAACATGGCGTCCGACCAAAGGGCGTCTAGGTTTCTAAAAATTGTTTAGACATTTAGACATAGATTTACTTAACCGATCTCTTCAGCTCTATTACTCACTATCCTATCTACTATGCGGGTTAGTATTCCCACCTATATATAGATATTAATGTTCCTACTAGGATCTCAAGACACTACGTTCGTTGAAAGCTTGCGCAACACCGAACTAATTATGAGTTGTTCCATCATCTTCAGGCAATATGTAAAATTTTCGATGATTACTACCACATATTCGATTTCTCGATGCTGTCCGCTAATATGATTGAAAACATCATATTTAATTTACGAAACTACTTCTCTAATTCTTCATACCTTGTTTAAGCACAGGTCAACCCCGTTATAACAATTTTTCTAAGTTTGTTATGTCTCGGATATGACTTCACATAAACACACTTTTAATTGTTTGTTATTACGTATTTCATCTGCTAATAGTGAACAATATGTATTAAAATACGTTATAAGTTTAATTATTGTAACATCTGCATAGGTACAGTGTTGTTCAGGTTATAAATAATCACATTTTTTCCGCATTTATTTTAATTAGTTATAAAGCTGCACCTATTCACTCACCATTATATTTATGTATATCGTAAATTAAAGTTTCGTGACGTGGTAGAGAAACGGAGAAAAAAGTAGTCAGTCGTTAAGCCAAAGTTGGCGGGTAAAGTTCTAAAGTCGCATATTCGTTAAGTGAAGTGCGGTTGTAAAATAATACAATCGTAAAACCCTTTTGCTTACTTTTATTATTATTTCTTTATATGTAATTGCTCGTCAATTTGAATTATTTTTTAATATTAATATACGTCTTTAAAATATACAATCACAGTTTTTTCTGCAATTATTATAATTAGTTATAAAGCTGCACCTATCCACACACCAGTGTATATACGTATATCGTAAGTTAACGTTTCGGCTGACATTATTGTATATTAGAATTTATTTATGTAAAATGTAAATACCTGGAATAGTAGTAAGTAGTGAGAACTGGTAGAATAAACGAAGAGTAAAACAGCGAAGTGACATGGCAGAAGAACGGAGGAAAAAAGTACAGTGTAATACAGTAATGGCAACATTTTTTATATTCATATTCGGCGAATGATATAGTCTGAAATCGGCCGAAATAAAATGAAAGGCTTTGTTATTAGCTCACTGCAACCGCGATGAATAGTTCATTAGTGGTATTCACAAAATTTGTTTTCCAAGTAATCGATGAAAGCTTCACATTTATCGACTTCTCAAACATTTACCTTGATGGTCCCTGAATGTCACGGTTCTTTTCAACAAACTATCGTAGATAACTCGGATATTGTGAGCAGTATTGAATAGATTTGAAGTAATTTTTATGCTTGCTTTCAATGTTTATTCCTCTTTTTCTTAGAAAATAGATCTTTTTTTTTTACATGGTTTTTGTTAAGATAATATGAATCTAGTTTTAGTATTTTTTTTTCCATAAAAATTACTCCTTTCCGTCCATAAAAAATTTATATGCAGCTTTGGTATCCTTTTGTTTTAATTTGACAATGTTACTTTTTTCATATGTATTGCGTAAAGCTAACATTGACTTGACTTGGCTGATTTTTATAAGAGACAACATAAAAATTAATATTTCACGACAACATCTCAACATAGGCTGATCAAAAATTAATGTCTTTTTTCTTTTCCTTGCCGTTCTCATGTGCCCAACTAGCTTTGCTTTGAGGCGTTTTTTTTTTTTTTTGCAAAAAGATGGGAAGAATGTGGCGTATAGCGGCTGTCCGTTAAGCAAAGTAAATATCGAGTCCACTTTCTGGTATATTTACCTTAACGGTGATTGCTGTTTTAATATTGTGAAATGACAGAAGATAAGCAGACAAACACATGGACAGATCATAACAGCATGTGTGCTATACACTCACTACCGAAGGTACTACATATTTAACTGCCATTTGATCTTTCCAATTTTAGCTGGATTGGGACTTACCAAAGGTAATGCGTACTGTTGAAAACATGTAAGCGATCTTAAATTGGGCAAAGTTTATGAGGTTCCTCCCTCACTCTCTATGTTGTGCTAAATATAGCAAATTGTAAATTGGACTAAGAAACGCTTTTACCGACTAATGCAAAGAAAAAAACAAGTCTATGTGCTTCAACATCTACCGCACTTTCCTTATTTATCTCCGTGTGACCATTACCTATCCCCGAAATTTAAACTAACTCTGAAAGGATCGTTTTGTGGCAGTGTTGCTGAATGTTGGAGACGAATCTTAACACGAAACACCCCATAAAACATAACAAATCCGTGATAACATTGGCTTTTGAAGCTCAAAGTTTTGCTATTATTTCGATATGCTGCGTAATTTCGTTAACTTGAACACAACCCCTAAAGCGTACTAATAATTTCAGAACATTTTTAAAAGTTTTCTTTTTGTGATAGTTATATTTGCAAACCTATGTTATTTGTTTATTGTAAGCCCTAAAGCAGAAAAAGATTACACCTAAGATGCTTTAGATGAGTAATTCATGGTGCAACTTCACTTGGAATGTTCACGGGATTGCTGAAACGATTGTGAGTTCTGCCAAGTGGTTGCCAAGTGGATTTTTTGAATAACTTTTTCAAAGAACACAAATCAAGAGACGATGTTATATTTACGGTTACGTTCTTAAGCAATACCAAGTTTATGCATTTACTTTAAGGATTAAAAAGAAAAATCGATTTGTAATAGAAAATCTATACATTTATACTAATATCGTTTTTGTCCTTCTTATAATGTTTACAGATGTGAAATGATTTTAAGTTCAGCGCGGTTGAGCAGTAACATACCAATATCAACACGGAATTCTTGCAAAACCCTTAAATGTCCGCAATGCAACTGGCATTACAAGTATCAGGAAACCCTTGAGATACATATGCGCGAAAAACACCCAGATGGAGAATCAGCTTGTGGATATTGTTTAGCAGGTAACTCGGCACACCGTTTTTTTTCTAATGTTAAATATCAGTAGTTAGCCTCGCTGCTCTAAACCTTTTCTTTCACAATATGTGTGCGAATTTAAATTCTAATTATATAAGTGAAAAAGCTTTGTGTGTCGAAGCGTAACTTTTCGTAACATTTTCGTTAATTTTTCTTATTTAAAAATTTAAAGCGTCCATTTAAAAATATCGAAAATATTATGAACATTATACAGCACTGTTTTCGAACTAGCAACACCGTAAAGAACTAAGTAAGAGCATCCCATTTCTTGATATCTTTTTGTTATTTTTTACTTTCCCAGAATTCATCCATTATCTTTTCTATCTTTTTAAATCGAGAAAATTGTAGTCAGGTTTGAAAAGCAAAAACAAGCTAAGCATTCTTTTCATATTATAACAAAGCAATACTCAACAATCAATACATGAAACTGAAATGGGTTGGAAGGTCTTATCAATTCAACCCCTTTGGCTGTCATCCATATTTAATATCAAATATCTTTTTGGTATTGCACACACATAATTAACATATTTCATTAAATTGCTGATTGTTGCAGCAAAAAAAATTTGTAACCAAGAATTATTCGGGTTTTCTAATTTAGAGTACTATCTTTACCTTTAGGGTAACTAAATTAAGTCCCCACATGCGTGTTTGAATGTAATTGTGCTCTTCACTTTTAAAGTCACACAAAATTGTTACAAGAGAAATTTAAGAGATAGATTAACTTTCCTTTCTATCGAAATATTTTAAAAATTGAACGTAACTAACAATAACAATTTTTTAAATAGAAGTTACATATCAATTTCAAAACAAGAAATACTAGGCAATAATAGAAATATTAAGTTAACAAAGATGTGCTCTTCAAATGTAACCATAATTTTTATACCGATCGCTATAAGATTGGGGTTTATTTAATTTCTATTTGCAGTACTCAGAAGTGGGCTTCAGAGTCCGAACAAAGAATATATATTTTTCATTAATACAAAATTGTGAATCGATGTAAGTATGGCCGTCTATCCAATGCAATTCTTTCTGTCTGTTTAATGTATGTGGTAAACATTTTCCTGATGCGAATAGCCTATCAAAATTTGGCCTGAACGTTCCTGCGCAAATTGGTATTGAAGATCTGTTAAAAACACCGGATTTTTTACTCACTATATAATATTATAAATTACAACTGATACAGTGATGCAAATTTCCATTATGTCTACAATAACGAACAATGGACCACGCTCGTTAAATATTGTTGCGAAAATGCCATTTTCGATGATTTGAATTTTCATGAAAATTAATCGATTTTCTAAGAAACAGTGTGTTACCTTTGTCAAGCAGCTGGCGACTGGCGAAAAGATTAACAATAATTGGCAAAAATTTAGCAGAAAAACGGATTGAAAATGGATAAAGGGTTAAAAATGCCGCGATGAATTTGGGTAATGATAGTTTGCTCGTAAAAGGACACATAAAAACAATATTTGTAGAAGGCAGGGTCGGTCGTAAAAGTGCCGAAAAGTGAGTCGCAAACGATCTGAAAGTTAAGTCAATAGAGTTGGAATACAATATTCGAACGAACAAGATCAGAACGACAGCTAAAGCGTTATAAATATAAGTTCCTGTAAATAATTTGCAAATCGATTTTGTGATTTTGTAAATGAAAGCTAAACTATCCTAAAAATCATTATTCAGCGATACGAACTTAATTTCAAAAGGAATTAAATAAAAACGTAACATTCGCAAACGATGGATTTACGTTACAATATTGTTACAAATTTCCACTAATCTCGATACGGTCCGTATCACTAGATCGTGGATGTTATTTTCAAATGCACTTCGGAATTCCAAGTTTCTTTATTTACAATCTATTCTTTAAGGCTAGGATTATTTACATTTCATTTTGGCAATACTCTCGACTTTTCAACTTTAGTATTCTTTTTCGACTACAAATATTCTTGTCCGACTCAAATGTTCTCGTACGACTAAACTGCCTTCCGCAAAAAGTCTACTTATACACATTTTTACAAGCATGTTACAATCACCTAACTTCATGGCTACATTTCCAATTCGTTAACCTGCTTTTCGGCTAATCGTTTTTCTCGGCCGGCAGCTGTATGACACGCCGCACATGTGCACCTGGGTTTTTCACTGACTGCTTTCCTGCTAGTATTTTCCGTCGGCCGGCAGCTGCATGACGCGCCGCCAAAATGTTCTAGAAAATTACTTATGAAGATCAATTAGTTAGCATTAACTGAATTTGGGATTTCCGTAACAATATTATAAACAAAAATTATAATGATACTAATATCAATAATGATAATAAGGTTAATAACAATGAAGTTTAATATAAATGAAAGCCATTATGATAATATATATAGGTCTATTATAATATTGTTGGAGACATTACCTTTTTGATTATCATTATTTGATATATGGACATAATAGTAATATCAACAATAATATAAGTATTATACAAATATGATAATAAGAATAGTTTGGAAATGTCAGAATAATAAGAATGAAAATTCCAAAGTAATATTTAAACAACTGATATTAACAAAACAATATTTGAGACAAATTGTATTGCAACGATCATGTTATGTAAGGAATAATGGCATTAACAACAACAACGTGTCGATGTAAGACAATTCGCAAACATCTCTACAAAGTAAATTTGGCATAACAACATGGCGATTAACAAATAATATTGATAGGATTTGTATTAGGTAAAGAGTGTAAATGGCAATTATCAAATAGAAATGTTCAAACTCATACAAATATCGTTAGGTGATTACTTCTACGTAACTACACGAAGTTGTTTCATCTCTTATGTGCCCATTGAAACATATTTCTGTAAGCAAATTAGAGAAACGAAAAATTTGTCCTAATATCATTCCTATCGGGATATATAAGTGTGGCTGATATTTGATAACTTGCAAGAAATAATGCTGAAGAAGTAATTGGTTATCTATATGCTCGTATAAATATAAAAGTGATAATAAATGGTACGCAATTCTCCCTATGAGGTATCATAAAATCAAAAAAAAAAAATATTGTTGGCAATAAAACAAAGCATAGTTGATTTTGCTTCGCCACAACTCTCCATTTATTTTAATTGTTCTTTTTTTCTTTTGAGTTGTTTTTATAAACTCGTATAAACTATTCGTTTCTTTGTTCTTTCCTTTATATTTTCTTCTGAAATTTTACACGAAAATTTTTTCTTGTATAAACGTTTTCACGCAATTTTAAGGAAACTTAAGAAACTGATTTCGATCTCACTTCTGAACTGAAAGGCAAGTAGGCGAGTGGTCAATTAAAAACTTAAAATATTAATAATTTTTTTATTACATATTTATGTATATACTAATTAATAACTTTATAATAATAATAATACAAAACTTTGATGTTTGTTGAATTTTTTGCTACTCAGATATAGCTAATTGCACAACACAAAATTTGGAAAAGTTTTTGCCGGCAAGTTTATTATTTGGTGACCTAAATAATCAATGCAAAGTTGGGGTTGCCCGAGAGCTATTTCACGAAAATATATACTTTCTGATCTCACTTCTTCCTTCCTATTTACAATTAGCGATTCAAAGGGGCCTATCTATTTTCCTAATTCATGAAATTCTCCTCCATCTATGCTAGATACCATACTTGTTAACATCCAAGATCACATTAATGATTCAAAGTCGATGGTAAATTTAGTGTCGTATCATCATCCAGTATTGTTCGATTAACATTTAATATCTCCTCGTCACCTTCCACCTATCACAGTTATAATAATGTTTCACCTACCATGATTGAACTAAATTTCCTTTCATTACAAATATGTTTTTAAAATGGCGTAACGTGAAGGAGGTTACAGTACGTAAGAGTAATATTGATATTGACGTTCACAGAACATAACATCACTCAAAAATCTGTTGATGTTATTAATGACCTTAAAGGGTGTACAATTAGAGAAGAAAAATTTCTGATTGGGGTAGTGTTCGCAATAAACCCACTGAGCTTATTTGACTTTTTAATGAAAAATAATAATGATGTGTATTTGCTCTCTGAAGTGTAGTTAAAGTATTCCGCCAAACTACCATTCAATTTACACTTATATAAAGCATGATAAGATGAATCAGTTAAAGCCAATACAATTAGAAACAACGATTAATATCAGCAATGATACCGATAATTCCACATAGCTCATTAGTGTCAATTTTCCACGGGACCAAACTGAAACGGAGCTTACGAAAAGTTATGAAGCGAAATGGGGATTTTTAAGTATGTGGTCATTTCAGTGCCAAAAAATGATATTGGTGCTAATACACGGCAAGTTTTTAGATTAATTAACAACTTTCTTTTCGATAAATATTTTGCAGACTAACGATCCAACTTAAAGCCGATGTGCTCAAAGAGCTATGTCCTTTTCTTTGAATTTATAGCAATGCATTTTATATACCCAAGGTTACTTTCGCTATAGAATTTTTAAATAAGTTTCAACAATCCAAATTTAATGGAACGGTTGCCAAAGCTCTTTAATGAGTCCCTTAATGACCCACAAAGTAATGGAAACTCTACACATGTAACAGCGAAGGTCGACAACTGTATTAATTTATTCACTATGGGCAGAACAAACACTATGTAACTATCAATATCCAGGAGGGTTCCTAAAAATAATTCGATGAACTTAATTAAATTTAGAAATTATTAACAAAGACAATGAGGTGGTTATCGACCACAAGTTGAGTGCCAAAAACATTCTTGTGGAATGAAGCTTTTAAATTCGGACATTCCTTTTTAAAAATGTTATTTCATGGTATATTTTCTTTATCTACAGATAAAACACGACCTTTAACAAAAACATTTCGAGAAAGTCATAAAATTTTCTTGTAATTTAAGCTCGCTTACTAGAGAGCATATGATTCGTTCTGTGGTATTCAAACTGAAATCAATATCAATTGATGTTTCGGAGAAGGAATACATAAGTGATGGCGTCGTTAAATGTTTAGTGCGTAAGACGCGCCCAAGAAAGTCGCTAGTTATGGATGACCTCGAAAATTTTAAAACTTTAAAATATTTCCCCATCAATGAATCCGATTTTATACTTGCATGAGTATGCATCAAACTGCAATATTTTTCAAATACATGGATATCGGCTAAAGTTGTTCCCATTTCAAAGGCAAGCAAACCACCAAAGGACATCGACAGCTATCAAGGTATTTTTTTCTTGAGCTCTCTAAACAAGATTTTTGAATGAGTCATTCTTTGTTATTCAGTTTATAACACGTTTATTTCCACAAATCGATTTAATATTTAATAGGAGTGTTGTTAAAAAGTTAACACAATTTTATATAACAAATTTGATTAAGGCTTTAGATAACAGATATTAGGACAATTGATGAGGTCTTTGGCATCATAATGGCTGTGCTTTAGCACATAATAAATTCAGAGTTTTAATATATTTTATTATATGATGCGTAAAAAACCACCGATATGCTCTTTCACTAATATATCTTATGCAAATCTTTGCTCAACATAATTTTCTCGTTGCGATCAATTACTGAACAGCAAATCTTCACAAGCGCACAAGCAGAAAATAGAACTAAGCAGAAAAAAGAACTAAAATTTTTCTCTTCTTTCTTTAGGAGTATCCTTAATTATGTAAGGCTACTCTTTCAACACTTAACAGCCATTAAAGCCAAAATATAAACAAAAATTTTTAAAAAGAGTATTATTTCAAGTGGACAATTTGGTTCTAAAAATTACCATAATACTTCACACTAATAAGTACGCATATGCCGTCATGTTAAAAAAATGTAAGGGTGACTAACCCACTGGCTTTGGTTTATAAAAGATACTGCAATTAGTATAGAAATTAATAATAATAATAATAATAATAATAATAATAATAATAATAATAATAATAATAATAATAATAATAATAATAATAATAATAATAATAATAATAATAATAATAATAATAATAATAATAATAATAATAATAATAATAATAATAATAATAATAATAATAATAATAATAATAATAATAATAATAATAATAATAATAATAATAATAATAATAATAATATAATAATAATAATAATAATAATAATAATAATAATAATAATAATAATAATAATAATAATAATAATAATAATAATAATAATAATAAATAAAAATAAAAATAATAATAATAATAATAATAACTATAATGATAATAATAATAATGAAAGTGAAATAATATTAATGATAATAAATAATAAAAGTAACAATAAGTAATAATAATAATTATAAGGTGTAAATAGATTCTTTTTATCTTTGCACGAATCTTTTATACCCATCATCTAAAATAGTTTACCGTTAACTGTTGATAGTTGAGTAAAACCCAGGATTATTTCAAATCAAAAAACACCTAATGAAAATGATTCAATAAATATCCGAGTTTTTCGTTGTTATTTAATTTTGAAAGTTTTGTGGGCATTTTGTTATGTTTTTGTCAAGTTTTCAAACATGATTTATGAAATTTAATCAAATATATTATCTATGCTAAATTAACTTGGAATCTCAT
>CCAG010014786.1:0-151067 GCA_001077435.1 Glossina morsitans morsitans
ATAATAATAATAATAATAATAATAATAATAATAATAATAATAATAATAAACATCGTTATTTCTTTTGTTATAGGGCAGCAACACCCCCGCTTAGCCCGCGGCGAGTCTTACTCTTGCGGTTACAAACCATATCGATGTGAAATATGCAACTATTCCACAACTACCAAAGGTAACCTTTCTATCCACATGCAATCAGACAAGCATTTGAACAACATGCAAGAGATTAACAGCTCACAGAATATGGTTGCAGCGGCCGTCGTAGCGGCGGGTGGAGTGGCAACTGTTACTGGTAATTTGGAGGCAACATCTAAACTGAATTTAACAACGAGTACGAGTTCACATCAGCAGCACCAACAACCATCGATCAGCATCAATAACAATAAATGCAGTAACACCGCACCATTCACTGGCAATAACACCATCAGTGGCAGCACCAATAACAACGCTGTTCCCCCAGGGGGAAATCCGTTGAACAGTAATGTTGGAAACGTTAACAGCAATTCTAGTGGTGTTCATAAGACTAAACCTTCCTTTCGATGTGATATTTGCAGTTATGAAACGTCGGTTGCACGCAATTTACGCATACACATGACAAGCGAGAAACATACGCATAATTTGACAGTTTTACAAAACAACATTAAACATATACATGCGTTCACCGTCTTGCAACAGCAACAACAACAACAACAACAACAACAAAGCAGTTGTTTTATACCGGAAATAGCTTTGGCCGATTTGGCTTACAATCAGGCGCTAATGATACAATTTTTGCACCAAAATGCAGCTATTGCTGCTTCTCAATGTCAAAGTAGCTTGATGCCATCCCCCGCGTTACCAACTAGTTCGAAAGGCTCCCTTCAAATTGTAAGTAATAATCATAACGCAACGTTAAGCAAACCACAAGAGATCTCCCCAATTATAAACGAATTGCAACAATCACCTTTCTCAACTAAACCCCCATGTACCGAGTTGGGGAGCAGTGATGGTAGCATGACAATGGAATCACCACCTTATATTCCGGATCCCTGGCCTACAAGGCTCTACAGCTGTCTAGTTTGCTCAAATTTTAACACTAACAACCTCGACGAATTAAATCAACATTTGCTTGTCGACCGTTCTCGGCAGCCGGTTATTGGTGGGCTGACCCCGAATGTAATTACGGGTACTGCTGATCCTTACGCAACTCCATCCCCTACTGACGTTCCGAATATCAGTAGTAGTGGCGGTTCGTCAGCGATCACAACTGCTTCTGTCAATGTTGCTTCTGCCAGCACTGTCCTCGTTTCTGACATCATGGTGATACAGAATAACAACTACATCTGCCGCTTATGCAACTACAAGACTAACCTCAAAGCAAATTTTCAGTTGCATAGCAAAACAGACAAACATCTTCAAAAGCTAAGTTTTATCAACCACGTGCGTGAGGGTGGAAAGCGCAACGAGCACAAGCTAAAATTTTATCAACAACAACAACAGCAAATTGGCAGCAATAGTGTGCAAATCAAGTGCAACTGCTGCGATTTTTATACAAACTCTATTCAAAAGTTGTCTTTGCACACGCAACACATGCGTCACGATGCAATGCTCTTGATATTTAAGCACTTGAATTCTTTAATTTACGAGCAACAAAAGCACCGACAACAGCAGGAAAAAAAACAACAGGAGCAACGTATATATAGCAGAAGCAACAGCAGAGAAAATGAATCATACAAATCCTCTTCGCCATCATTAAAATCGACATCGGCAATAACGTCAACAGCGGCGGCAGGCAGTCTACCTGACGCTCCCGCTACGCAAAATATATTGTGTTGTCAAGTGTGCAACTTTAGCGCCTTATCTTTGTTGGAAATGTTGCAGCACGTAAAAAGTTTACGTCACCTACAAGTGGAACAGTTTGCTTGTTTGCAAAGGCGCAGCGAACAGCTTGAAAAACTCAGTGTAGGTGAGATGTTCAAACTTAACGAAGAGTCCTCGCCATGCTTTGACCGAACAATTCGGCAGCAGCAACAAGTACAATCGGAGCTCTTAGTTGCTGATGATAGTTTTGTCGACAACGACGAGGCAATTGAAGGTAAGTTCGGTAAAAACAAAATACAAATTTCTGCAATGTTATATATATTGTGCGTTGATGCGTTTGAACCTTCGATATGACATCTAAAGGTATTAATATGGCCAGTGGAAATATAAACATATTTTTAAATTCATAATTAATAAACAAAACTACAGTGCTAATAGAAAAGTAAAAATATATAAACTGGATCAAATTCATAGAAACCTCCCATTTCGTCATATAAACCTTTCTTTATGTAGATTTATTAAAAGAAATACTTTTTATTTTCTTGGTCAGTGTGAACACACTTTATTAAGTCAAAAAAACAAGTAAAACTTAAAACATATTCTAATTTACAAATCATATTATATTTCTTTAATTTCTGCGGTGCCTAAGTTCAATGATTTTTACATGCATAACAGTGGAATTTTCATAAAACAATTTGAGATAACAGTAAAGGAGCAAAATTATTACTTCCTTTTAAACTATGTTCAGGCCCATGAAAAAATTGATAGTGTTTAGAATGCAAATTTTTTTCTAACAAAATCGTAACCACGTAATCGTGACTTCAGCAGCCCATACTAAGCAAGCAAGTATATAGAAAGGTATAAAAGATCACAATTAAGGCCAAGGAGAATGTTGGTGCTTTTCATGCTTTCTGTTGAGTGTTTCAATACATTTTATACATATCACAGAAAAAATAAAATCCAACCAAAATAAGCTTAAGAAAGCAAAGCTGTAATTTAAAAATGTGGTTGAGTTTCACAGTGAAGTATATTCATTTTGTCAAAACATTCGCAACATCCAGAAGGAAGCTTCAGAGACGCCATAAAGTATTCTTAAACGCCATCAAATTCTAAGCAGATATCAGAATTTCTGCTTCAGGTCGGCAGAACAATTAGAAGTTCTTGTGTACAAGTTCGTATCGAAATCGGGCCAAATCGGTCAAACGACCCAGACCTAATATAGTACTGAGACAACCTTCTGTTTTCAAAAATAAAAAAATTGGGCTTTCTCCTCATTACTTATAAATCACAACAGATATAACAAGAAAAATTTGCATTTGTTTGATTGGTACTCCTACAGTACCTGTACAAAAATGTAAAAAATGCAGCCTCACCTACTGAATGTTATAAAATATTAAAATTTCATTCTTTCGTCAAAACATTTGCAGTACACAGCAAGAAGCTTCAGAGAAGGTATAAAGTATGCATGTTATTGATCGTTCTAGAAATTTTTGTTAGGCCGTTTGTCCATTTGTCCGTTGATTGTTGTGGTAAACGTACTCATGATAGCAGAAATGGAAACACCTGCTTCAAATTTGGTGAAAACAGTGGAGTAACGTGCAATAACACGCAGGTTGATATTGAAAATGGGACAAATCGGCAAAGGGGTCTTGCTTGTATATTGTACTGTGAGTGAGTCCTTTTGCCTGTTGAATGTATCCTATCTTTCTGATTTTTTCTGTCCGCAAACTGCAACGGACACACGATATAAATTTCCACGTCGAGAAGAAATCAGCCACGCTCACATAGCATTATAGTGTGGATTTTTGGTTTGTCCTTTTTTTATAGTATTTTTTAGGATAACCGTGCTGGGTATAAATATTCGGTTACAGTCGAATATAACCCTTTTACTTCTTTTATTTTGCATTAAGTCTTCATTTTTTTAAGATTGGCAGTCTACTCGCAGTAAATTTAATTTCGAAAAACAATTTGTCGTCTTCTTGCAGGTTTTATAATTTTATATTATTTAGTCAATGAGTAATACAATAGTTTTTCTTAAATTGGCATGTCCACACTTTATCATCTTAAACGAATAAAATTATTATAAATAAATAGTAAATTACATATGAATCACAATATCAATTCCACCGGAGCGACTAAAAGATTCTCTCACAATTTTGTAAATGTCACTTATGAATAGTTAAAAATATGTGATTTAGAGTGTATAATTAGGCTTTTTGGTTTTACAGAAGATAGTGATTGCCATCGCAAATTTTACGTAAGAAACTATAATGGCTGTACTATTTTGTGCACCTTGTTTAACTCTCCATTAAATACTTAAGCGCCTATTTTTCAATAATTGTAAACCATGTTCGTCATAAAAATGCTTGCTTTGGTCAGCATTTTTCTGTTTTCCTCCTACCACTTTTCTTCTTTCCGTCTTAGTTTCCGAATACCTTCTTAATTAGCCGCCGATACTTAGTTTCCGAATAGCTTCTTAATCCGCCGCCTTCAGGTGACGCAAAATTGCAAATTATTTGCCTCAAAAAATAATGCGTACTATTTTAGTAAGGCGGGGTTTTAACATACACAAGACACAATCGACCAATTGGCTATATATATACTTGAAATTTGAAATTTCGTTTTTATTCAAAGGGCTCAAACGCAATGTGGCAAATTAAATTTTATATTAACATATCTTATGTTATTAGTAAGGTCCTTTGAAACAGTTATTGGCGACACTTTAGCATCTAATTGCTAGTTAGTAAGTTACTGAGAGTAAAAATTTGAATTCATTTCCCCAAAAAATTTAAAATCCGTAATTTAAGAAAAAGAAAAATTTACAAAAAGCGGATTCATGAAGAAATATAATTCCTTCATTTTTGTCTATTAAGTTTCGAGGACGCAAACGTGTTTTCACGAACCTGCTAAAGTATTTATAGTGCGATGAACATTATTTTGCATAATTCTTTATCGGTACGCTATATTTCTGGTCAAATGAATTACAATATAACATTTTATTGCATTTGTTGTTGTTAGCAGCGGGCGTTTTTTTTGCAAAATTAAATCGAGTTATCATTAAATAGACTGCTAATATACTGGGATCTATCGTGAAAATACATACAACTCTAAACATTTTTGGTAAAGGAACTGGCGGATATTCCACTTTAACAATGATTTAAAAACGTACTAATCGTCTACTTGCAACTTCACCTAAAAGCTTCACACTGAGGTGAATTTGCGTGGGAAAGGTGTTTTACCAAGACCATGTTTTGGATATATCTATAGACTAATGAATTCAAAAACATGCGTAGGGCACATAGTAAGGTAAACTACAAGGAGATCTCTAATTTATGGCCATATCACACGAACATTCTTTTGGGGAAGCTAATTGTATATCCTATGTTGGAGGTCGCCGGACGAAGAATTTAAGCTAATTAACTACGATGTGTCAAATATTTGTAAGCACCAACAATCCGCTGTGCTTTGTGATGCCATATTCTAAAACTGAAGCCTCAATTACGCTGAAACTTTGCAGTGCTACAAGGTGTTTCAAATAAGAAACCCACTCACCCACTATAACCAAACAGCTACACAAATTAGCTCCGCGATGGAAGGTTCGAAAAAGGTAGTTCCGGCATCCAATAAAATCTATACGCTTTTAACCAAAATATTGTTATACTATGGAACACAGATTTCAAGGCCCCCTCTTGAAGATAGTATTGCGACGAGAAGAAACTTTTCATAAAAAAGTATTGTTTACAAACTTCTTTTCCACGTAGTCAACTAATATGTATTGGTTTATGCAAATTCTTGTGGATCGGGGAAGTAGTAGCGTGACTTTGCTGTTTTCATATTTCTCCCTTGACATCGTCTTCATAGGACACATCAGAAGGCAGGTCCAGATAGTATAAATAATTCATATGTAAGGGTAGCTTTAAGCTGGATATAGTACATTCCAAAAGTATGTATTTCGAACTTTTTAAAAGTACAGGGTCATGTACCTTAAAAAAAAATTGCACCGTATAACATGGCTTCACTAGTGCTTGCGGAAAGTTTACTGAGAACTGCTCTTCAAAGAATTTTGAAACGGCTGTGGTTACCTTAAAACCGTAGAAATGTTAAATACTAAGGTGGTGGATGTGGCCAGTCTTGTCCAGAGAGGAGAAATTCAGATGTAGTATGGTATTTCTATTCGCGGGGATTGTTTCGTAGTATTGCGGCGTCTGTTATCTATTCCTACTTAACCCTTGGGTAATCTAATACCGTATCCACAGTATCTACTTTTCACTTTTTCCGTAATTTTATTGTTTGTTTCATTACCAAACTGTGTGCTTTAGACCACAGTGCTGTCGAACAAATAAGTTACGCGATCGTCAATAGCTTATGATCCCTTGTGGACTATTTCGAGCGGGGTACAATTTCCTTTCATCGCAAGAAAAGTACATTAGACGAGGCGTAGTACGTTACGAAGTCCACTCTGCTTGCGTGTTGTTGTGAGATTTGTCGATTCATTTGCATTGTTCAAGTTCATGGGTTCTGTGAGGAAATGTACACAAATCTATTTTTAATAATTGTTTTCATTTCCTTTTTGCAGCGTATTAATTAAAACAAGTAATTCAAATGATACATTTTTCTTGCTTAGTGGTTCTAAGTATGTTAAGTATGTTATGTTTTTTCTCCCTCTAATTTCGTTGTCAACTCCTTCACCACCAAATCTAAACTCCGAGGATTATTACTGCATTTCGTTAATATATTTTCCTCATTTTGTTTTACTGCTTTCTACTTTTGAGACCTTTAACAAGCCCAATACTCCTCTCTCTCAAATCGCTGAGATCGGAGATGGATACGTGGTCCTGTATGTGAAGCGGATCAGATTTTGGTTGGAGTTTGCAATTCTGACTAGTCAAGTTGCTAGGTTGCTGTGTTTGTGTTTTCTGTTGTCACTCAACTTATGCCCTTTTGTTACAACATTTACGTCTTTAGGCATTAGCTCCTTGACGAAATCGAAAGGTTTGATGTGTGACAATGTATCTGGCTTTGTGTTGCAAGAATTCTTTTTCGGATAAGTCTTTTATAACTAGCAAGCATTAGATGCAGTTTAGTTGACTTTATCTCTAGACGTATTGGGATATTGACTGCTTTTCGTTACGTTGGATTCGTTTAGATTTTTAATAGAAATTGATATTTGGATCAATTCTGCCTTCACAATTTCTTTATGCTTAAGATGATGACCGAGCTCAAGTAATTCAAGGTTATCTCTCTGTGCTAAATTTTTAGCAAGAATTTCAAGAACTTTAAGCAAACGGTCATTGGAACTGGCCGACGCTTTGATTAGTAATATTTTGCTGAAAGACATGGGTGTTATTAATATTTTTTAACGTTTTTAACGTAAGTTAGTGCATGATGTTTTGCAATACACCTGTAGTTTGGTTCATAACATGGTATTTATTTTATCTATTTTATTTAAAGTAATGAGATTTATATCTAATGTGGAATATTCCGCTTCTGCATTTCCAATGCATATATCATTCATCATCTGGGCAAAGTTACAAGATCTAATCTCCTGTCAAGTTCTAGTGGGGTTTTAATAAAAGTAAGCTTTATTTCGCCGGATGAAAGTCTCTTCAATTTTTATTAGACTGTTTAAAGGATATATTTTATTTAAATTGTCCAAACATTAATATTTTATTCTAAAATTTGTTCTCGTCAATTTCATGTTCCATTCTTTTTGTTTTTCCTTGCTTGTATTAAAAACAACGTAAATGAAGAAGAGCTTAGCCTTATTTGAGTGTGTGCATGGTTTTGATTGCAGGATAAGGTTACATAAAATAGCTTTTTGAGACTACTTTTATTCTAAACGCAATCTACGCTCCTATTGCTCTATTTAATTCAGTTTTATTTTTTATAGTTTTCGTTTATTTTTTTTATGTATACATATATGTATATATGTATATATGTATTAAATATATATTTCCGTGATTGGGTTTGGCTGACGTATATTAGTGTTGTTCTTTTTGCTGCACTCCAGTTTGTAGAAGTTACCGACATTTTCTTTTTAATTTGTCTAAGGAGACAAGAGAAACCGTTTTCGGAGTATTTTGAGAAGAGAAGACGGAAAAGTTATTCTAGGTCGTTTGCATGTCCGTGATCGGCGGGATAGTCAAATAATATTATTATATTCTTACCGATTTTGACTTTTCAACATATCTAGTTACACAACGTTAAATAAAAACTTCGCGAATCTTCCTTGCTTGTTTAAAAGAAAGAAAATCATCGTTGTAAAGTTCTTAGGTTTTTCTGGGCGGAAAACTGAATCAAGTGATTCAAGACTTTAATCTTAAAATTTATTCTCTGGCTAAATTAATAATAATAATAATAACTGATACGAAACGTCAACGACCCGGCACCACTTGAAACAGCGTTCCAACGAATTTGATGGATCTTACAACTTCTCCAGGCCTACCAATATTGAAGAAGGTTTGCAACGCAAACTGAAGGGACAGAGCCCTGCTATAAATGCCCCGGTTTTTTATTCTGATGTCAACTGTCAGTGCAAATCACTGACCACCTGTAAATTTATTCTTTTGACAACCATAATATAATTTTGGGGTTAGTGGACCAGCATAAGCGAAGTTGATATTTTGGAATAAGTATACGAACTCGATCTAAAAATAGATCTACAATTTTTTGATGAGCGTTATACTACGCTTACCGCGAACAGATGAAACATCTATGCGTCGAGCAACTTTTTTGCAGCAATGTTCCAGTACTGCCACCCTATAATAGCAAAAAATTCGAAATTCTGTCTAGTACTTTTTGAATTTAACGAGGAACAAAAAGGGGCGAAACTTCAATGCTTCCAAAAGTTTTACGTAACTACAAATCCCAAATTCTTTGGTAAATATATTCCTGAACAAAACAATGCAAATTGGCATTGCTTGTTTTAATTCACCTAACAAAAGTTAGTTTTACGACGGTTGTAGCTTTTATAAGTTTCCAGAACATATAAACCTGCACTGTCACGCAGCATAGTTTCCACCAACATGAAACCTTCCAATAGTGGGTTTAATTAATTTTCACGAACAGAGTTGTTTAGTGCCAAAGCTATGGCTACAAAGCCCCTTGCTCGTTAGGCTTGTCTAAGAAATAAACTGATGTCATGCTTTTGTATTTACGAGTATCGCTTGCTACTCAAAGAGGACTTTCCTGCAGCTTACTAACTACTCGGCCATGATTCCTCTGGAGAGAAAGATGGCCTTAGTTCTAATATGTTTCCACACCGGTCGTCCTAGAATTTCCGCTATTCGGTTGACTACGAATCTTTTGAGACTCATTGTGTACATTGAAAGTCATACATTCATTCATGAAACGTTTCAAAAGCTAAGTGGAACGAAGTAATCTAGGTTTCTCAGGACATCTTAATATTACCGCTAGAAAAAACAAAGAGACTAATGTACATGGCAATGGGGCAGCATCCTCAGATACGCGGTTTTTCTTTTGAAACGATAGCTCAACCACGTGCCGATTTTCTATTTGACGATGAAATGTTCTAAAAATGAATGCTATAATGAATGTAGAAAATTATCGACATCAATATCAAGAATAAACGTAGATAATTAACGAGTTCAAAATTGTAACCACTGATAAAAATAATGCTTGTGGTTTCATAGAATCAATTCAATGAATAGTTCACCTAAATATAGATGAAGCTGCTAAAGTTTTGCCAGTATCGCTGAATTTCGTATCCAATGTTAAGATGTTCCCTATATATTGAACATCAAGAAGAAGCGACGAGCAATGCAGTATTCCAATAAAAAATTTGCCAATTAAACTTCATCAACAGCGAAGTTGGTATATACAGGAACGTGTATTGGTATTTACTTTAACATATAAACTTGAACATTAATGCGGTTTCGGTAAAATCAAGATTGGTGCTTCAATGTGCAGCAACTCCGCCCAGTTTCAGCTTTCACGGATGATATACCTCTCAGAGCTGTTTTATAGTATGTGCGATAAATTCCAGATTTTTGAAATAAGTAGGGATTAGGAACCTTGAACATCAATTTCAGATTATACCCATGTGAACTAGCGAATGATTACACTGCTTGAATGTTATACTATTGCAGGCGAAGTAAAATACCCGTTGGACCAACTTAAAGGCAATTGAAAAAAAGGGAGTTTTGTTTAACTCCATTTTACGACTACGGCCAAAAATTGCGAACATTTGGGTAACCAAAACCATTAACCCTACGCAGAATTAACACCAATGAGCCTTGTACATTTTTGTTTCTTACGGAAAGGTCCAGTTGAAAACGATTTATGCAACTCCAAGTCTTCACATCATTGGCGGAACAGGTTGAAAAGGTCGGTTAATGTGGGATTATTATTTTTTTTTCTAGATTTAATTCACCTCTTAAGTGATGTTCCATTGTTTGTTGACACCACCATAGAGCACCTAATGATAACCTGTTTCACTTCATCTGTTAAATTCTTTAAACCCACCGCGTCAGAGGAGCAATCGGTTACTCACATGTGTTTTATTATTCTTATTTTGGCTGCACTATATCCTTTAGCAAACTTTTTAAATAGTAAAGAGACATAATGCTTCTAAAAAATTAATTCACACGGCGCAAATTCCTGTCCAAAGGTTTATATAATCTTTAATATGTACGTAGGTATAATGCGCGTGTTATTGACCATTTAATTAACCCTTGATTTGATATTATTTGTTTAATCTTTTGAGCCATTTATTTCATTAAATACGCAACGTACTTTTCCTTTAATATCCCTTAGCGTCTATTACAATTCCTTCGTATTCTTCACTCACTGTTAGGAATGATACACTTCAAATTTTGATACATGGATCTGTCAAAGACTATTTTATTTTTTCAATGATAATCCACACAGATTTCGCTTGCAATGAACATCCTATTACTAGAGCATATATCAGAAAACAAAAAAAAATTTTTCAATTTTCTGCTGAAGTTATTTTGTTTTTTTTTGACCAGCCACACGGGGACGTTCGCTGCAAGTTTGGAAGGAAGGATGATACGTAGAACAAGTGGAAACATGTATTTCTGTATGTCCGCTCATGCCCAGAAGTATCGCCTGCAGTGAAGTAACTTTTACACCGCTTTAAAAAATTTAACGAAACGAGTTACTTCTGTCCAAGATTGAGTTTTGGTAGCGTTAAAAATTACCTTATTTCCACGACCTATTTCATAGTTTTTCGAAGTCTCGATTAACTTTGTCTCTCATCGTGCAGAATCTTGAATCTTTGTACTTGGGCGGGGCATGGTTTCCCGTAGAAGCAGAACGAGCGACACAACGTACTTCCGTCTGTAAACATGGGAAAGGAACTATCGAAAGATGGATCGGTATTAGTATTCCTGTAGAATATTTGCAAATAATCAGCAAGAAAATTGGCCGTCTCTGCACACTTATAGGAGGACAGAGTGCTATGCCGCAAAATCACTTTTTTCTTTTGGACTCAACAAAATTTAAAAAGGTGTTGTTTGGATTTCAGGCAGTGAACATAGCTGCGTACGCTGAATATATGGAATAGGCGTCAATGCGTCCTACTCAAACTTCCTGAAAAATATATTCCTTTTATTGCGTAACAAGCTCAAGCCGAGAATATACCAATTTTGACAGTCAGATACCACTCTAACCAATTTCGCAAGTACAAACACACATATAGCACTCGAAAGAATATCATATAAGATCCTGAGATTGCCATCATTATCTTTCCCAGGTCCAGTCATCAGTGCATAAGAAAGTTAGAGAATTTGTTATAATTAGTTTTTTTAAATAGCTTTATCAGAAGTATGCCCATGCGCACCGTTTGCAAAAATAACATTTAAGGGAAGCAGAGTAGGGTGATAAGTATGATATGTGCTCTAACCAGTCTATGACAATAATTGGCCATATTGTTCAATTGATAAAGCACCCAAAAATTTATCGAAACGTAACATCTTCAGGGTATATCATATCAGCAATTTCGTTATATGCGCACCAGGAAATGTCAGGTAAATTGAACTATCCAAAGGTTTTATACTTATGCAGACTTTTTTATTGAAAAAATTTGTTTCATATAATTATGGTTAGGTGCACAGAGCATCTAGCTTCCTTTTACATAAATCAATTCCATATTCGACTGAAAAGGGAATAATTTATTTCACTTTGATGTACATCTAGCTCAATGAACACGCCAGAAATGTAAAAATTTATTTCATGCCCACAACTACTGCATTTGTAGTGCATTAATTCTGTATACAATTGATTCACTTCGACAAAAGCACCACTATTGTCGAACAATTATATACGATAACAAACAATTTACTTAAAGTACGATTTAATTAAATCTCAGTTCGCATAATTTTCTTTTTCGTTTAAATTGCGAATTTCAACATTAATATTTGTATTGAGAAATTTAATGTAAAGAATTAATTAGCGCTTGTAAGCACAAAAACCTCTTGTGCATCAGGACTTATGGCCACTGTCTGGTCAGTTTTCGGTAGTTGTGCTAAAGGACGCTTATGAGAATGACACTACGGTTTGGCAAAAATAAGCGAAGTTGGCAATGGCCACTATTGTATTAAAAATATCATCTGTAGGATTAAAACTGTAAAAACTTTAAAGAAGTTCACGAGGTTCTGCAGGAAATTAAATTTTCGTATAAATACAAATGACGACATTTAATAGTAATTATGCGATTTTCCAAGTATAGTGCGGTGAAAGAATACGTTAGCAGATTCGTCTCTTCCATAAATTAAATTGCGATTCAGTGCGAAACTCTTTCTGTGCCTATCCGGTCTATTTTTATTAGTTCGCAATCTTCGGAGATACAAAACCTCCTGTTATGTATTATATAAACTAAAGTTTGCATAGAACCGGCACATGCGACGTAAGTTGCCCCACTCATATCTTTTTTAAGAAGGACAACTACTTTCGAATAAGTATCGCTTTCTTTCCGTACTAATCTTATCTTACCACGAAGTGATAAATGGAGATAGTAGGGGTACAAGTTCTTAAAGATTTAAGTTTTTCTTTTTTTGTTTGCGTTGGTGGAGATGATGGATGCATATTTGAGTGCTAAATTTTTAGCGAATTCAGTTTTGCTAAAGACTGAATTAAAGCATTTTAGTTGTTAATGGCTGATGTTATGAGATGAGATGATGTTACGAGAGTTTGATTGTGCGAACAATTTATATTTTCTACATAAGTCTATGTAATCGGTTTAGAAAGCTTTTCAATAGTTCTAGTTTATTTGGCTTAGAAGTGATTACCTTGGTTCGGTTAGATATGGAGCCCATTCTAATGCGTTTATACACTGCGCAGCCGCGATGTTTTTTGGGTGGTCACCGCCACAGCTACTACATTTTGTCAAGTCCTTGTTGAGAGTAGGGGAAACTGCGATGGAGACCACTACATTTAACCACCCGAGAGCTTGTATGGTTAGCGATTCCTCTACTGCCATCTTACTGCGCATTAGTATGGTAAGTATAATATTAGGTGAATATCACCATTTGTTTTTTTAACTTATATGCTTGAACAGTAATTTCAAATTGGAAAAGAGGTTTCCTCTTATTATCTCTCTTAAATATGGTGCATATGGGTTTAACTTCAAATCTTTTACTATGTGTTCCTTTCCTTCCTTTAGTGCACACGATTTGATTGATTAACGGTTAAACTTTTTGAACTGTCTAATTGATACGTACAATAATTCTTGCAGATATCATTGAGAAACAGAGCGATTGGCAAATAGTTGTTTTCGAAAAATAACAAAATTTTTATTTCGAGGAACGTCCAATTTATGTGCACCAACTACCTGGATGTTATTTTTACCGCCTATTAGAAATAGCGAGTTGGTCAACAAATTTAATATTCAATTTGTCATAAAATTATAGTAGGTTATGTTTCTTCACCGCACATCTTTTTACATCATCTCCTTCCTCCGAAAATACCAAAGAGAATTTATTAGATGCGCTGGTTATTGGACTGTTCAAAATTAAATTTAACTATTTATCAACATACGGTATTGCAGGTAATTGCAGGTTTTAGCGAGCAAAACATGTCTTTAGTCACTCTCTTTTTTGTTTCAATTTGTTTATTAACTGTAAAAAATATTTATTAAAATAAACGTTTCATCTTAGCTTTAATATATATTGAATGCCGAAAATTTACTTAATGTACCGCTGTTTACAGTAGTGAAGTTATCTCTCTGACTGCTCACTTAATGGACATACCCCAAATAAAGGCCAATCACTTAAAGTGTATAAACTGAAAATATATATATTATAAACCTCTTAACTTAATTGACCATTCGGTTAATTCCCTTTCAGTTTAGAAGTTTTTCGGTGAAAATTTCTAGAGAAAAAAGAAAAGAAAAACGGAAGAAACAAAACATAGCGCAATTTATAAAAACAACGCAAAAGAAACGAGCGAGAAAATTATATTCGGTTGTGACCGAATTTTTTATATCCATTACCGTTGTCCTAAAAAAGACGAGAAGGATAAAAGAGCTAAATTTTCATGCTTTTTAATATGGAGTGCGCGCGACTGATTTCTTCTGTTTTGTGATTTTTTTGTCTCACAGGCGTGTGGTGCTTTGTAAGCGTGTCCTAGGAAAAGTTTAAGTCATTTCCAAATTTGTAGGCGTTGTATTCATTTTCGCTAACGGGGGAACGTTTCCCAAAAATACTCTATAGTTGCGCAGACAGATAGATGGATAGGTGAACATCGTACATGTTTAGGGGCATTAAAAATTTAAATTGCCCACAAATTTATATACTTTATACGGTTTTTGAACCTTTTTTCTGCGCGTTATAAAGGTGTTGAAAAAAATTAAATTTTGATACACTACAATATTGGGAAAGCGTTTTTTCTCCATTTTTATACACGTTCTTCAGCATCACCCTGAAAAAGAGAGATATTCTCTGTTTACATGGTACTGGGGGCGTGTCCTTCGACCGATTTACTTCATTTTCAATACCAGCCTGCATGCAACAACTTCCAATGTCTCTGGCACATTTGAAATTGATAACTTCATTTTTGCGGCCAGAAGGATGTTTACAATAGACATTACACAGACGGACAGATGGACATACTTAAACTGAATTTGAGACTGATCAAGAATATGTAGGCTTTGTGGGGCCTCTGCTGATGCTTCCTTTTGGGCGTTCTAAACATTTTGACCCTCATCCTTCAGTAATGGGTATAAAAAAAAGAAAGGTTAAAAATATGGGCGGTTAAGGAATGAGAGAGACACAAGAGAGGACTCCTATGAGAAGGAAATATTTCTACAACGGGATCAAAATCTGAACTGATCAGTAGGTTATCAAATTATAAGAACAAACTGATCAATTGCGTCATATTATGAGTGACTTATTTATAACAATGATAACATCGGTACGACCGCTTGTACACCCACAAATCTGTGCAACGTGGAAGAAACAAACAACAGAAGCGTTGCGATACGAACTGTAGAAGACACCGAGCGTATTTCGAACAGTATGCTTGCAGCAACATATCGATGGAGTGGGTTTCGTGTAAAAATATTGCCGAAGCAATTCCTGAAGCTGACCAAACGAACTGTCTGAGAGCTTATGATTGGGATGATAGGTGCTTCATGCTTGAGGGGTATGGTCGTATTGATGAAGCAGCACATTTGCGGTTAGATACTTCACACACATCAGTGTGAAATTGAAAGAGTTTCGCAACTGAGTTAATCAAAAAATTTGCAACGGTAAACGGCGACGAAGACATCCATGTGAAAATGTCTGGCAGCAAAATGCGTCTATAAAAGATTACTACTTAGAATGTCAGGTTTAGGTAAACGATTTCGTTTGCATGAGTCAGCCATTGTCATACATATGTGCGAAGGCTTCAATAATTATGAGTAGAAAACCCAAGATCAGTACAACGTATTAACGTTGGGAAGGAGTGAAATTGTAAACGAATATAAGAGAGATGAAGTAGGTAAGCTATCATCCCAGCAAACGAAAACTGCGCATAATAACAACGTACAAGCAAATACGAATGTACTCACGAGCAACAAAACGAAGCAGAATAATATAAAATACGCAACCAAATGAACGAAAGACAAACATTGTAGTTAAATTTTATAACCGTGGAGAGTTCGGGCGTATTTCTGTAAATTGCTCTCAACCTCAACGTAGCTCGACGTATGCAATAAAGCACGTTCGAGAAAACAACGATTGTGAAACTGTAGTGACGGCGAAAAATATTTTCAGCGTAAATGACAAGTATTTGAAAGCAAACGTACCGCTGAATAAGGGGAGTCTTATCGCATTTATGGACACAGGCAATCAATGTAGCTTAATAGAAAAATATGTCGCTAAACCTGAAAGATCTTATCTGACGGCATATGGCATATGCAGTGGTGTAAGTATTTTAAAAGCGAACCTTATCACGGATCTGTCAATAAAGAACAAAAAGATTTCTTTTACTCTATATATGGCTAAGGACGAGATACTACCTGCCGATATCTTGCTTGAACGAGATACCGATAAAAGTGCCGTCATCATTGATAAAACAAGCGGCGATAACAGTGCTAGCGAAGCAATGCTTTTTCAATTCCAAGGAATTTCTATAGAGTGCAAAATGTTTAAACGAACATGAATGTGCTTTTTCGAAAGGATTAAATAATATTGGGCAAATTATTTTAGTAAAAATTAAAATCCAACTCAAAACCAATTCAATAGCATCACAATCATCGTATGGTGTTTCCAAACCTAAGAGGAAAATAATGTCAGATATGATAAGAAAGGTTCTCGATAAGGAAATTATTTCCTCGTCAGAGTCAGAATATCCAAGCCCGATCGTGTTACAAAAGTGGGAAAATGGTGCTGATCAATTTTGCGTTGATTACTAATAATTAAATAACTTAATAGTGAAGGAAACTTTCAAGTGTTGTGAGTATGTTTACAACAGGCAACAAAATTCACATATTTTACAACACTAGACTTGAATAATGAATAAGTCGAGGTTGAATTTAGTTGAATGCACTAGTTAAAAACGCCAATTGTATTTAAAAGCTACAGGATTCAAGAAAATACGAGAAAATGTTGCACTCTATGGACTAAACTAACTAAGTTGGAAATTGCTTTCAAAAATCTAAAAGAAACCGGGTTAACCTTAAATTTCAACAACTGTGTTTCTGAAAACCAATTTCTGGGTCACCAGTTGACACCAAAAGTATTATAGATTTAAACAGAGGCGATAGAAAAATATCAGCATCCAACATGTATAGTTGGAGTTCGCAACTTCCTAGGTCTACGTGCATACTCCAAATAGTTCATCCGTGGATTTTGATTTTGTCTGAACCGTTGCGTAAGTTACTAAAGAAGACAGGACCATTTGAGTGGACGAGTGAACAAAAAAGATCTTTTATTGATTTAAAAACCAAACCTTCATCTATTCATGTAATTGTTGCATATCGAGTAAGTGCTGAACATGAAATTCATGCGGATGCAAGCTCACGTGGCCTTGCTAGAGTAGTCTTGCACCGAGTTGGGGACTATCCAAAAGTAGTCGTTTATTTTAGTCAGCCTACAAGTGCCAATGAAGAGAATTTCTACAGTTACGAACTGGAAACACTCGCTGTGGTAGGAATCTTGGAGTGAAAGAATCAAAGTCGTGGCAGACTATGCTGAGAACGACGATGACAAAAAGGTAACCAATTCCAAGCATTGCACGGTGGTGACTTCGAATACAGTCTTTGATATAGAACTTGAACATCAAAATTCCGTGCGTACAGAGGCATAAATGCCTTTAGACATCCTACTACCGAAAATCATCTTGATGTCGGTGTAGCAGATATGCAAACCTGTAAAATCACAATTGACGAAACCCGTTGTCTCTGCGCAACGCAGTTACAAGATGATAATATAAAAGAGACAATAGGCTTGGTAAATGTGGAAGACAAATTAGTCGATAAGGGTTACACCGCCAAAAGGGGGTCGATAATTCAGAAAGGCTCGAGGCAAAAATATATTGATTGTTCCGAAAGCGATAGGCTGGCGAATAGCGTAAGAGAATCACCATAAAGAGGGTCACTAGGGCGTTGACAACAGTCGAAAGGATCAAAGGATTCGGAATTTTGTTAAAAATTATATTAATGTCTGTACGGAATATGCATGAAATAAACATGGGGTTGACTCGAAAGAAGGCGAATATCACTAAGATTCTATAGAACCGATATGATTTATAACTTTGCATTTGGCCCATTTGGTTCCCTTCCCCGCAAGCAGTAAAACAATCTAGCACATGTTAGTTTTTGCGGGTGAGTTCATTAGATATACAATGCTGCGTGCCGTCAAGAATACGTCTACTAGGCATGTTTTTTCAACGCTAAACGACTTGGCAAGTTTCTTTGGAATGGCTATGCGTATTGTAACCGATCGACAAACGGGATTTACTTCGAAGCAATTTTTAAATACTGTCAATAAACTGATATCAAGCATATTTTGAATGGTGTGGACGGCCAAACGGTCGTACCAAAAGAAAGAACCGTGGTAAACGATGGTAACCAATAATTCTAAATGGGAGTCGACATTATCGAGTGTTCAAAGTCCTCATGACCTTTTATTTTTTTTAGCGGTCTCATGATATTCTGCGAAATCGAGGTTTACTATTTATATATATATATGTATATGTATGTACATCTATGCTAATAACCTTATTAATATTCTAAATTATTCATTGATCACACGGTTATTTCTATTTCACAATTATCATCAAAATTGGTATTGTCCACGATCTAACTCATCGTAGAGGACACTCTCCTCCCCGTTTGTAATTTTCTATTCGAATGAGCCTGCTTATTTTCCTATATCACGACACTTCCGCCTATCCATACTCGACATTAGACTCAGTAACATCCAAAATTACATTAACCACATAAATGGTAACCATGAACATTACTAATTAGTTGGTATTGCACGTTTAAGCATTTGGATATTTTTGCAATATCAATCATCTCATTTCTGGACTATAAAGAATATTTCTCACTATTTTTTACCGTTTTCTAGTTTACACATATTTTTAATTCTCCACTGCGTTCGTCGTCATCAATATCCATATAACTTCGTTCAAAATTAGCAAACCCATGACGAAATTTTGTTTTCAACAGCGACATATTTTCTTTATTTTTCTTTAAATACTTTGTAAGACTTGATAAGACTTAGCATAAGATTTATTTTTAAGATTCATTTGAATTGGGCTGTTAATTTATTTTGGCTGAATTTCATGGGTAACTAAATAAATAAATAAATAAACCAAAAAAAAAAAAACAATAATTAATCAACACACCAAATTCGCATTTTTTCATTGTTTTAAAAATAACAAAAGTATCTTCATTCACACCATTGCAATTAATATATATTTCATTGATATAACATGAAATTTTAGCATGCGAGGATTAAGATTTGATTTCTGTTACTCACGACCTCTATCTTACTCAGGGAATTATTCACCGATATGCTGTTTTGAGTTATTTATCTGAACTTCTACATCCTATACCAGTGCGACCAATAAAAAAACACAGTTACTTAGTTTGTTATATTTTTTATGGATTAAAAGCAATTGGTGGTGTAATGCAAATTATTTTGAAATTTGATATTAACATTTTGTCGAGGAAAAACACTCGCCTCCTTGAACGCGCAAGCTTATATCGATTCAAAATTTGATGTTAATCGAAAATATATATATTTTTTGGGGTCTCTGAACCCTTCTTCTGGATGTTGCAAACGTTTGGATAAGACGAATGAATTCCAAATATATTTTTTATCTTTCTAATGGTGCACTATGAAAGATCAATTCGTCTCTTGAGCCTATTCACGATGAACCTTATTTGTTGATACCGCCTAATGAGTAAAAGCGCTTGTCAGACATTCCGTATATAATTGCTTGAAATAAGTAGGAGTATTTTTTTTTTATTTTATTTTACTTACTTATACATGAAATTCAACTAAATAAGTCTAGCAGTCGAATTCAAGTACAACTTAAGAGTAAATCTTATACTAATTGTTTTAAAAACTAGTATACAATATAAAGGAAGATGTGAAAAAAGAAGAATAATAAGAACAAACAAACATAAAAATAATAATTCATGTATAAGTAAATAAAAAGGAAAAAAAAAAAGTAAAAAAGTAAGAAAAAAAAAAACCATGTACACAGCTAGCACAGAAGCACACCCGCAACAAGAACAGATCCAGGTTGCAAGTGAACCCCTAAACCATTGCAAACATGCATAAGCTTAGCAATCAACACGTTATTAACACCATATAATTTTCGAAACAAAAAGTGAGATATTGCAAACGCAAGTTAGTCTAAGTACGACGTAGGTAGATCTCGCTTATTAAGCAAAGTTGCTTTAATAGACTTTAAAGAGCCCGATAGTTCGATTAAGTGATAACTCATAATTATATTTAGGTTGACTAAGCTTAACCAAGATAACGTGCCTATAAAAGCGGTTAGGGACATTAAAACTTATTTCTCCAAGTAATGACGGCGAACCAATAGCACCATTCATTGCTTTGACTACGAAGGAAACACCAAGAACAAATCTACGTTTCTCAAGAGACGGTAAGGACAACAGAAGCAACCTATTTTCATAGGGAGGAAGAGAGGCAATCGGATCCCAACCCAAATTCCTAAGGACAAACAGCAAGAATTGCTTTTGAGCAGATTCAATTGAATGTACATAGCACCTATAGGAAGGATTCCACACAACAGAGGCGTACTCGAGTATAGGTCTAAACAAGCACATGTACAGCGTTTTCGTACTTTAAGGATCATCAAGCTCCTTGGACTACCATTTTATAAAACCAAGCATGGACCATGCTTTTCTTAACGAGAGCTCAAAATGCAAGTTAAAACGTAACCTATGGTCAAATAGAACGCCTAAATCTGTTCTCCAACTTATGCGAATCTATACAATACACAGAAAGCCATGTTGGAGTGGAGAAACATACAATTTGATAGCAAAGGCCAAACGCTGAGTCACAATTCGCTCGAACAGTTTAGGCAAGACTCTCAACTTGGCAATGCCTCTGTAGTTCTCAACCAGTTGTCTACTCCCACTTTTGTGAATAGGAATAAGAAAACTACTCTTCCAACATAAAGGAAAAACAGCTAACAGAAGCACAACTGTATTTTAAGGAACTCAACCCCTCAAAAACGTCATTTTCAGAAATAACCAAATTGAGAATTTAAACCAAATTAGTTATCGGATATGGGTAGTTTGCTGATAAATCGGAATTAGTAGTCGAAAAATTTCGTCGGAAGTATTCAGCAAAGAGATTATCCGAGGACTCAGGGCCATTAAAAGAAACGTCCTAGGGATTTATGGAAATTTTTCTTTTGGAGTTAACAAACGTAAAAAAGTGTTTAGGATTAGCAAACAAAGAGGAATTAATGAACTGAAGGTATCTGCAATAATATTGGTGGTTGAGGTAATTAAATCTGTGCCTTGCCGCTGAGTAGGTGAAATAGTCGAAAAAAGAGCCACTTTTCGAAAATTTTTTGAATAATAAGAGATGAAGAAACATTTACTTTCTTGAAGGGGAAAGGTCCACTGCATTAGTATTACGGGGTCGATCACGAGCAACAAATTCCTTAGTTAAGGATCCAATTGGCCACAATGGTTTATTTAACAATATATCCAGATTTTCAGTCGGAACTAGTATTTTAAAAAACGAGATTGCTCTAGATTGCGAAGGATCCAGTTTGAAAATGCTAACGCTTTAAATGGACTGATGGGACTTTCGCCGCCAGATAACTTTTTATGTTATCCATCAAGTGCCAGTCTTGACATAAATATTGCGTTTTTGGGAGGAACTGCCATGCAGCAAACGCCATTTCTAGTAGGAACAGTAGAGTTCACGGCTGGGGAGTTTTGGGTTGGGGAGGATATATAGGGGGAAACCAAACTTGCACGAGCACTTTGGTGACTAGCGTTCACACTGGAATAGTCAGGGGGAGAGGACGATTTATTATTCTCTTTATTAGTTTAGGCAATGAGTAGAGTGATTGAAACCACTGGGAGGAGATACTCTTGCCACTTTAGCATAGTTCAAACCAGAAGGACTTCCCGTCTCATTTGTAACTTTTTTGTTACCGACTGACTCAACGATAGCAGAAACGCTAACGTTCTTTGCAGATATTGAGGAAGCGGTCATCAAACATAGTCTTAATTATTTCGAACTGTTCCCACAAGGAGCTGAGATTTTTGCCCAAATTTGGGGAACAATCTCTCGTCTTCGTGAAGAGTTTGTAGAAATCTTTGTCCCGTTTCCTACAGCCAGGACATGACCATCGCAAGCCTTTTGAGGAATCCAGGACTGCATCAGCAGCACGGGTGATAATGCCAGCAGACTTTGCGTGGCGAAAACGATTACAGAGCCAACACGAGATGAATCGTTCAGATTTTGGGCCTGTTTTCGCACGAAATGGTCTAAATAAACAAACCATGTCCAATGAAACACGACCGAAATGGATTATGAAGAAAAAAAAGGAACAAAATACAAAAAGACTCTCAACACAAAAATTGTCAACAAATTAAACCAAACTTCTCCGTTACGTTGACACTGTACCAAGCAGCAAACTGCAAACACCAAAATAAGAGAAATAAGAGAGATTTTTGAAAAAGCTCCAATTATTGATTTCCAAAAAACCAAATGAATTCCGCGTAAAGACCAATATACATCCCTTACTTTAAATCACTCACTTTATTCTTAAAGATTTTTATAACTTTAGATCACAAAAAACTAAATAGCCACGCGATTCATAAAGAAATTAAATTATTTCTTGCAAAAAATCGAATACGACTGCACCGCGCGCGCAGAGTTGCCGAACTGACACGCTCATTACATCCTAGTCGTTTGTGGCGTCTCCAAATGTAGATAATGAAGTTGGAGTTCTAACTGAATGACATCATTGTCGGTATATGGCACGATTTCACCCAAGACCTTAAAGGTTTGGATGTTGGAGAGGATCAATTTTTGAATACGTTGTTTTTAATACGTTTTCTATTCGAATTCGGTCGAAAAAACCTTTCAATCTTCTTTTCAATTCCTGTTTGTTTCGTCAGAGCTCTTTAGGTGTCTTCACTCTATTCTGTATTTATTTGCAGGAGTTGAATTTGCCACTTTACATTTAGCACAACCTTATTCTGAAATTATATATATTTATTCCGAGGAAGTTAGCATAAGCGGAAATCCCGGCTTTAAGAGTGTGGCTTCTACGCCATCAGAGGTGTAATTTCGTCTAAAGTTGCGTTTGTTTCACTTTTGCATTGGTTTTATGGTTTAATTGTCCAATCCAGCTCTCAGGCAGCTATCGGCTACAATTTTTACGTTCATTTCCCAGATCGCCCAATGTTCTTTTGCTGTGGTATAGAATCCCGTTGCTATTGTCAAACTTAAGACACAAATTAACCAATCCGAATTGGTACAACGTTAATGATACTTTAATCGCAAGATGTGGCTAACTACTTTTGCCAATGTGGGACGATTAAACAAAAATGCTTAATGATCTTTAAGCCATTCATTGACAAAATTTATTTCTTTTATACTATTGGGATATTCAGAACGTTTTTGTATGCAATTTTTTAGTAGATTAGAATTACAAAAGTTATGCGAATGAAGCAAAAATGCTTTATGCAAAATACCGTGGTTGAAGGTAGGAAACACTTAAATTACTTAATTAAGAACGATAATAGCAACAAAAATTGCCTTAAATTATTTTAGGTGCAACTTCACAACTATAATTCTTTACTTACTAACCGGTTCCGTTCCACTTTAGAGAGCGTTCGCTCTCGAACGATGTAGTTGGTTGTATTTCAGGGATCTATCACGCTTAAACAAAATCACTTTTTCTTTGATTTTGCAAATTATTCATTGCATCTAAACAAGTTATGGGCTACCATCGTCGCGTTAACCGCACGACACTCATTTTCTATATTTTCCTATTTCATCTTAAGCATTACGTTGGCTTCACCGGCTAGTATTTTTGGTATTCTTTTCAAGAAGGTAGTATTCGTTTAAATTGAACAACAACTCGGCGGTAGCGGCTTTCCTCATCATCGTTTTTGACTTTGTGCGAAAAACCAGCTATTTTTGGATGAACAGAGTATCTAGATTTTCGTTTATATATCTTTTACGTGGAAGAATCTCTTGCTTATTATTAATTACCGTGAATTGTTGTTGGTTATGTTGAGTTTCACATTTGCAGTCATTTGTTTTAATTTCTGGTCTAATTTCTATTCGTCATACTTTCATTTTTTTCGCTACTTATTTCAACAGCCTTGCTTTTAGTTCAAGGTGTAATTTGAGTGTAATCTTTCGGGAGACATATTTTTTAACTTTGAGATGTTTCGATTTATGTTCCATGCTAGTGGTGATAACATGTTCTAAATATCAGAGAAGCAGCAACGCGACGTGCAAAATACTTTTAAATTGCGTTATTTCACTGGGTACCTTAAAATTGCGGAAGGATGTTGAGAATTAAATACATCGCTTCGAATTTCAACTTTAAATGAAGGTGACTTAAAAATATTAAATAGCAAATTTAAGTAAAGATCCAGTGCCGGAAAAATTGAGGGTCCAAAATGCGCAAAGTTGCAAAATATATTTTATGCTTGGAGATGCAAGTATCTTTTTAAGGTCCTGTGTATTTTTCAAAGTCAGAAACATAAATTCGATTGATATAACTGGATATTAAATAATTCCAGAATGAGTAAATTGGTCCTATTCCCTCACTACATAACGTATAGATTTAAAAATAATGGTTAGTGGGCATTTAGTTTTTTAGTCTTTCGTTGTTCAATTTTTCACGCCCACTTTGAAATACATTTAAGGTAGAAACTACAGAAAGTTTTTCGTAGAAGTTTTGTTCTTACTGACTTGGTAGATAGTTTGACCCACTCAGATCGTGTGGAAAAATTAAAAAAAAGACACCTTTTCTTGCAATTCCGGGTTGTTTCTCAAATGATCAAAAAAAAAAGTGCCTTTGTGAAATGAATGACTGTGGGGAAGTTACAGCCTGAAGGCCTCCGATTTGTAACTTTTCTAGTACACTAACGCTTAAGGTTTTGTTGAAAGCGTTTCTAAATAAAAATAAGTTAATTTAGTTTTATTGAAATAATGATGGAGTAGATATAACACTTAGAAGTATTTCAATGCTTCTGCTGTGAAATTAAAAATGTTGATGAAGTTTTGGTACTTAGTTGTAAATTAGTTTAGGGAATTATTTTTTACGTTTTCTCTGCTATTTCACTTCATATCAACAGTATATGCGATTATGTCTTTCACAGACGCAAAAAAAGATATAAATTGGAGCAAAAAATTTTCGAGGAAAGAGAATGAATCTGAATATATGAAGATGTTTGGGCGTATTTATGGTCCTTGGATAATTAAAATGTTTTTACAATATATTCAAAAGTTTAAGCCGGACTTTCCCAACACGCCTTTGCAAAACGGTGTGAGGCATAATTGTAAAAACTTTTATTCTTTCTTTTTACTTTTAATAAGTTAATTTATACTTAAGTAGTTAAAAAATGATCCGTCGTTTTTGATTGAAAATCGAAATTTTTCTTCCATATACTCCCCAATCACATTTCTAGGAAACCCTACCTACTTGTTTCACTACAGATATGTGGGTTGGATGTTTTTTTTTTCGTTTCACTTTCGTTGCAGCCACTTTAACTGGAGATATCTTCCAACAATGGCTTCATTTTTAAAAAATTATTAATAACAGTCTTTCTATATAAGGTTATTTCTTAATTTGTGTTCCTGTCAGCAATCGATATTTTTAACTCTTGCGTATCTGACCGTAATGAAGTTTTGCACACTAATTTCGGTACGTTGGCAATGCAATATAGTCCAGTCAATTTTAAAATGTCGGCCGTGAAAAGATATGCTAGGTGGGAAGCTGTCAATCCAACGAAAGAAATATCTTTTGGTGACCTCCGAATGTGTTGAATGCCTTTTTCTTAACGCTATCTTTGATATATATTAAATAAAAACACTTTTAGAGTGGAAGGGGCTGTTTAAAGATAGAAAGGAAGAATTTCTAGCATTTATTTTTTTTTCTTTAATCAGATTCCTAAAGACCTAATATAAAGTTGTCTCTTTTTTGTGCGTAGGAAATAAAATTTCACAAGAGGGGGCTTTTGAACTCCCACAGAGGTTTTTAAGCTATGGATATTTTAAGGGGGAATGATCAATTCAATAAAAGAATAAATTGTATAAGCAAATTTTTTCTAAATAAGCTTTTGTTTATGTGAACTACATGGTGTAAAATAAATTTTGACTCAGTTGGTTTTTCGTGACTATACATACATATACATGGCGCACTTATGAAAAATCGACTTTCTTACCGGTTTATAATAGAAAGAAGATAGAAAGAAGTGTTTGTAAGGAACAGGACCGGTGCCGTTGGGTAAATTTTCGTGACAGTTTATTCTTTTGGGAAAATTTTAACACTTTATTGGCGTTAAACTCTTATGTAAACGTATAGAGTTTTCTTAACAAACAAGAAAATTCAGGTTGTTAACCAAGATCAACTCATCGCAAATGCTCTGAGATTGTATCGTTCATTACTATTGTCAAGAAAGAACCAAATAAAATTGATTATGTTTCACATAGTATAACATAACGCCACATAAAGCCAAAACTGTACAATTACGCCTAAGCTTAGCACCATAATCAGTCATTGGGAACGTTATCAGTAACAAAGCAATTTATGAAGTGAGTTTTTAGAATTTGTTTACTGGTGTTTTTTAAATCTCATTTTTACAATGTAGAAATATTGCAAGACAATTTATTAACGAAGAAAGCGTTTTCGTCGAAGAGTTGATGTGTAAATTAATTTTTTTACCCCATCATCGAAATATGTCAAAACGTTTGCAGCAGCTAAAAGGAAGCCTCTGAGATCTTATTAGGTATATGTACTCTTGACCAACATCAAATTCTAATTCTCTATTTCTGTCCGTCTGTCTGGTTTTGTAATATCTGTGGAAGACATTCTCCTGCTCCGCAGAAACGGTTTCGAATTTGGTATATATATTAGAAATTGGTTTTGAAAGTGCGCCAAACCAATCAAGGGAAACGACTTCACTATAACATAACCTGAGACCACATCTGTTTTCAAAAATATTGCTCGGCACTGATAAACCGCTAAATATACAACAATTACAATTTGGTTTTATATGCTGCGGGTGGTTTTGCAGTACCTGCGCAAATATAGAAAAAATCAGCCACGTCTTCTCAATATTATAAACTATTAAAACTTCATTCTGGTATCAAAATGTTTGCAGCACCCGGAAATAAGATTCAGAGACCATGCAAAGTACCTATATGATCGGAACAATGAAGATATCTGCTTGAAATTCGGTAAAAATATTGGAAGTCGTCGATAGCCGGTTGATATTGAAAATGGTCTAAATAGGTAATCGGTATATTGTACTCATTTTACACATCATTAACTACATCAGGTACACGATATAAATTTCCTCCGTTATTCTAGAAAATTAAAGAAAAGAACAACTCTACCCATGCACTATTATACAATATGGAAATTTAGTTTTTCTCTTGTTTTAACCCCGTTTTATGATAACGATGATGGGTCCAAAAAATTCGGCCAATGCGGTTTTCTTAGTCACATCATTTAATCCTTTTACTAAGTTAATTATTTTTAGAAAAAGTTCTGGTTATTAACTTCTACACAACTATGTACAAACATTTTGTTCCAAACAACACTCGTTATTATACTTATAATTGATCAATAGATTACTCTATCTTGTTTATGTAAGCAGTTCAGGTTTGGTTTGATTCCCAACCAAGTACATTAGAGATAGAATATAATATGAGAAGAGGACACTCAAAGAAAAATGTTTCTGTTGTTATCTGGCGACGAGATCACCTTTTAGGTATCTAGTGGAGCTATCCCCACACAAAACCGATAAGCAAAAGGATGAACGCATGATTTACAATTTTCATTGTTCTGAGTTTTAGGCAACTGATTTTATTCAGCTCAAAAATAAACTTAAAGCTAAGAATTGCAATTATTCTGCAAGTCACCATGTTCTTATGGACATGCATTCTCGTAGCAACTTGACCGCATTGTTATTGTGTCTAGCCGTCAAACACACTCAATGCAATCAAGTTGCTGTGACATACAAACAAATGGCAAAATATGTGATTGTTTATGAAAGCATACATTTTGTATATTTAGTTATATGTAAGTTTTCGAACTTTAGCTCTCCTGAATTTGGAAATATATATATGGAAGTTTGTTAGCCATTTGCTTCACATTTCTACGTTGCCTCCATCATTTGAGGATGGGCCTCATTAATCTTAATTTGAATTTTTAATTTTTAGAATTAGATATATAAGCATTGGATAACTTTCTTGATATTTACAATGAATTGATATTACAATGAATATGTTGATCCCAGAGGAAATATTTTTATAAAATTTTGAAATTCTTATTCCACTTAGGTTACGGAAACCGTTACTTTTATCGCCACTTCCGAAAGATAGGGGTCTAGTCATTCTTTTTTTTTCGTAATGTATGTAACACCCAACAGGAAACTTCAGGGACCGTATAAAGTTAATATATTCTTGATTAGCCTAAAGTTCTGAACTGATAAGCCATGTCTGACCGTCTGTGTGGTGTTTGTTGACACAACTCTCCTGGTCGCAAAAACGAAGATATCGACTTCAAATTTCGTAAAAGCATTGGAAGTTTTTGCGCGCAGGTTGAATTTGAAAATGAATGAAATTGGTCTGAGCAAACGCTCGCAGTGGAGCCTAAACCGAACGCAAATCCGGGTTTCTTAACAAAAGTTTCTGGGTTTTTGCTCCTTATAAAATTATAAAAGCTGGAAGGCTGAAATTTTCCACATTTGCTTCACGAAACACTCTATTCTTTACGTGCAAAAATTGAAAAAACCGCCCATACGAACATAAAGTTAGAAGTGATTAAATATTCTTTGTCACTTTTTTGAGGTGTTGTGCTTATTAAGGTAAACAAGACCTGCTGGATTAATTTTTTCGCTGCAACAAAATGGGTATCAGATAAAAGGACGTGGAGAGTAGAATGCGAGAAGCTAAGTTTGTTAATTCTAAATTAATTGTGATAGACCTCACGACTTAGTGGATAAATGTTTTCGTAAAAATACCTTCGATATAGGTATCAAATGAGAAGAGTCGGAGAGTAGAATACGACAAAGTATGTTAGTTATAATTTAATTCTGGTGGACTTTTAATACATAAAATCGTGGGGCGTTTAGAAAAAACCGATTTCTTGGACACTAAAATCTTAAGCGTACAAAGCGTTCATATAGTGGGCATGCGAGATTCCGACTCCGTCGAATATAAATTTCTTACTTGTTTTTATTTTTTTTCCTTTTTCTTTTCTGGATCTCAAAGTTTTTTTTATACTTTTTTCTCAATTTTACTATTACTTTATTTACAATATTAATAATAATTTATTAATTTCTAAGTTGTAAATCTTCTAAATCTAAGTTGTAGAATCTTTACTCAAAACCTCTTTAATTTTTATATGTTTTCGAACATAGTTTCTAAAATTAAAAAATAAACGAAAACAAATTAATTAATTATTTAACACCATTATTCTGTCATCACAATTTTGTCTAACTTTCTTATTCGTTGTGTTTTTAGCAACAACAGCTTCTTCATCAATGGATATTATGTTAAATTTATTATTATATTTAAGTTTGCAACGCGAATCTATGGTACAGCGGCATTTTCTTTCTAGATATTTTAATGATTTATTTTCCTCGTACTTTTATGGTACATTATTATTAATTATAAAATGCTTTTTATCTGAACCCGTTTCTAGAAATTTAGAATTTGATATCGGTAGTATTAGTTTTAAATTAGTTGTAAAAAAAACCTTAAGGTATTCAATTGCAATAACGAATAAAATTACAAAAATATTCTATTTTGTTAATCTAAGTTTATAAAAGTCATTAATCGATGATTTCATCCGATGTCAATATAACAGAGAGAGTAGATTGTGGTTCTTTGCGGTGGCTATTATTTTGAATTTGATTTACTCTGTCTTCGATAAACTTTAATTGGAACGATATGGACTATAATATGGAACGATGGGACGATGGGGGATGGGGGAGAGCTTCAATTATACCATTTTGTGATTTCAATTCATAAAATAAAGCTTTAGTGATATATCTGTCAAATTAGATGGTAGCCCTTAGTAAATTAATGCTGTCATGAAAATCCTCGTTTATTATGATTTGTTTATTTAAACCTTCGATAGCAATGTAACTGTTTCCTGTCACTACTTTTACATGATTTAAAGTTAAGTTTAAGTTCTGCCTTCATCATCCATGGTTTCTAGCAGAAATGTTTGTTTCGAACTCATAATATTCAACATACCTTTTTTCGTTCGGTTTTTCTAAAAATCTTATTAGAGGGGCTTATTAATTTAATTGTTGACGTTAGTATATAATTTCGCTTTTCGATGAAATAGTGTGTGTGTATGGATGGATTTGCAAACCCTTCATATATGACTATATTTGTTATACCATCGCTAAAATCGTTGGGGTTTAATATATGAAGTACAAGTAGTTTGGTTTACAATTTCTATAGTTTTCATTTTCTTGTTAATAAAAGCAACTTTGCTAGTTATTGGAATCGCTAATAGTAGGATCTGGATTGGAAAGAGAAAATCAGCGCTTTCTGTTTTGCTTGCTTGTTCTACATTTTATGGATTTTATAAACTTTGGAAGGAGTACATTTGATTGTTGAATGAAAGGTATTGTTGTAAAATTGAAAGGCTTTAATCATACGTTTATAATTGGCATTAATTTTTGAAGAGATGCCTATAGCTTCTAGGTTTTGTAGAATGATATTCTGTGTTCTCTTTATTTTAATATTTGCGAATATTGTCAGTATTAAACTCAATATATTCCATTTTTTGAACAATAGCCTGACTATTTCTATCTCGAATAGTAAAATGCAAATCATATGTGGAGAATTGTATGAAAATTATGAAACTATTGACATATGTATACGCATGGATTATTTCATTTGAAGTAGATAGAATTGTATGACGGAAATTGGATTTTATCATATTTGTGTCATGTTTTGTAAACGGAAAAAAACCATAATTACTTCAAGAATTGGCCTTTTCAATTCAAGATTTATTCTACATTTCGTTTCTGTGATATAAAGCTATTTGTCTTTTTAATTCTTCCTGATACACTACGTCTTCTGCTAAATAAAAACATTTAACAAATTTAATATTAAACCTGTTCTCAAAAATTTTTTTAATAGCGTTTTGAAAGTTATACTAAATTCTTTCATCTACTTTATAATAAATTGCTACACGGCCTTTTAAAAAACGACTACAAAGTATATTACCAATCGTCTGAAAGATTAAATCTACTTTATTTATATATATTCTCTTTTTGTCGAATAATTACTGCTTCATCAGTTTTATTATCTGTTATTATATTTGGGTTTTGAATCTATTAATAACTGTGTCTAAAATAAAGAAATTGTGATTTACTTCCTTCTCCTGGATAGGAAATTTTCGCAGCCTTTTATAAGTTTTAAAACGCCATCATTCACATAAATGAATAATATTTTTGTATGGTTCAGGAAGTTTGAGATTGTAAACAATTTCTAGCGTCTTGGGATCGGATATGAAAATGTGACCCGGCCGACTTCTACAAGACTTATCGATTTGCATTTTGAGCTTGACTTCTCGAAGCCGATTCCGATTTTTTTTAAATTCAGTAAATGCTCCTCTAAGTATGTGCCAAAAATTAAAATATCGTTTAAATACGACGACACAAATTTTATTCCTTTAATATGGAATTTGTGTGTCTTTGAAAGGTCTAGAGGCATTTTTCAAATCGAAGGACATATAAGCGAACTTGTAATAACCAAATGAGGTTGAAAACGCCGTTTCGTCCATGAGCTCTTCTTTTATTAAAATTTACTAAAAACCCTTTGCAAGATCAAAACGTTGAAAAATATTTAACTTTGTCTAGTGCATCCAAAATACCTTGCGTATTACGTATTACAAATCCTTTGCTCACAAGTTCCCCTAGGAATCGTCGTCTTCATTAGATACCTCTTATTCGCGAGCCTGCAATTAGGCAATCTATTCTGTCCGGCACAATGGATCTCCGTGTTACGAAAGATAGTATCATGCATAAAAATGATCGAAAACCCCTATAGGATTCCTCATTCTCGATATCACTCTGGCTAATCGTAAGACAACATTATTGGTGTCTCCCAAATCTAGTTCATCTGCTAATCTATTTCTTTTATCTTCTCGTCCGGATTACACTTCCAAAGGTTATGCATTATCCATGAAACTAAATAAAACAAATAGCTAAATATTTCACAAAATAACTTGATGACATTTAATAGGATTGATATTGTATACATTATATATACATTGTTTTTGTTGGAAAAATTTGTCAGTATGTGCATGTGTATATTACGTTAGTCTTAGCTTGTTTCAACCCGAAAACAATTTTTCATACATGTTTCTATTACTGTTTATACGAATAATCATAATTCGAATTTCTCGCCGAAATGAAATTCTTCTCAGATAGAGCGCCAATAATGAAAATTGCCACAAAAAAAAAAAAATAAATAAATTGCCAGAGATTCTAGTGGTAGATCTATATCACTATTGATTAAATGGTTAAGCATCAAACTGATTGCGCTAAGCGGAAGCAAAAAGTTTTGTCCTACAATAGCGTCATAGTCATGTCCCTTAGTATTAATTACTTTCCAGGAAAGTGTGAATAATTGGCGTTGTTGTATTCATAAATTTTAAAGTACGGACGCAACCGGAAAGGTTTACTTAATCTAGTTTCAAAATCATTAGGCTTAATTGTGCTAATTTTACTCTATTATGCAAGCTGTAAATTGTTCGTTGATTTTTGTAAAAAGCATTTCACTGAAATCCCTATTAACATTGCGTGGTGTATATATTTCGGATTTTTGTTCGTCACGTATGAATATCTCATTTATTTCAAATTTTAATTCTATGAATATATCGTAAAGCTGTCTAAGATTACTTATTTTTATTTATCTACAGTAGTTAAATGCATCAGGGTAAACTTTCCTTGGTCCAAAATATGTTTTGAGTTGTCGTCTTGTCCCTTTCCAGCTGCTGTCCTATTGCAACATAGCCGTTGATCTCGCTGCATCTCCGACAAACCTCCCATCTTTTACTAACATTGTGTCATATTTTGTCAACTCTGCGTTGTGATCATGCAGACTCAAGGCATTTTCTGATTTCCAAAGCATTTTCGATTTAAAAAAAGAATGCTGATGAAAGCTGATGACCCTCTCCAAAGGGCCCTTATTGGTGAAACTAATCCATGGACATGATGTGGGCCCAGTGCCAAACAGGCTGTTGGAGTTGCCCTTACTGAAATAATTGATGCTCATGATTTAGTTTTAAAATAGCGCCTGCCTAGCTTACGTTGGGATATTGACTGCATTGCATGATTTCAGCTTTTTGTTGCTGCATCTGTAGACCATTTCATTTTAAAGCTGTAGCTGGTGTTGTTGTTGGTCTTTTCTAATCACCTGCTTTAGTATCAAGCATCTAAGTTGTTCAATCCTTGCCTGGATTTGTTCAGCATTCATGGTAAAGGTTTCTTCTAAGTTTCCTTCAATTTTTTTTTCTATAATATATTTTTAGATATATTGTTTTAGCACTTATTGTTATTATTGAGTTGGGTATTTTATAAATATATCTGCGGATATATTTTGTTTATTTTTTTCTTTTCTTTCACTGACTGCGCCAATTACAGTTTTCGCTTTGCTGCGTTTTTAACAATTGATTTTATTCAACTCAAAAAATGAACCTAGAGCTAGGAAATGCAGCTTGTTTTTGTTGTGTATACAAGCATATATTTTGTATATTTGGGTATATGTAACTCATGCGTATCTATAGATCTAATAAAATTTTTATAGGTCTAATGATATTTATTAATTTATTTCCAAAATATGTCACACTTACTGTTGAATTTTTTCTTACTTCGCAAATTATTAATCGTCAAGAATTTGCAAAATAATATAATTCAAATATGTTAAGAGATTTATATTGATTATTACCTATGCTGATGGCATACATAAATACACAATCAAGGGACGTATGTTATTACAGACACTCAATTTGCGGTTTCCAAAGCAAACGAAATGTTATCAAAATTCGGATCAAATCATTTATTTAGTATATTCTCTGAAACTTGCTATTATTTGTGGGATACAATATATACAGAACGTACAGAAACTTTTAAAAATTATTATAGAAATAATGAACCCACGATTACGTTTCGTGAGTGTGAGACTTTTAAAAAAATAACTTTTGGATGTTGTTTGCGGGCTGAACATGAAAATGGTATTGCAGTTACCACCAATGAAGAAAGCTAGACAAACATGGTAACCGATTTTTTGTGGCAAAATTAAAATGATTTCGATTTGGACGATATGTGACTTCAAAAAAATGATGAACCATGGGATACATTTCGTGACAAAATCAGTTCATTGGAAGATAAGTTCAACGATCATTTAATCTCTAAAAATGCGATGTGAGCTTGCGACAAAGATCATGGGATATATTTCTAATAAATTTTACCTTGGAATTCTATTCAAACATTGGCTTACATGAATAAATCACGAACACTCAATAATTATATTCACCAAGATCTTTCGCAGAGCAGACTTGTGTCGAAAAGTTGTAATAATCGGGGTTTCAGAAATAGATTTTTACAAACGCCCAGAGGCGATCATTTACATGAAATCATTTTCAACTAAAAATGGCATGAACCAGTATCTGAAATAAAAGAAAATTCACGTTGGTATCGTTTAGCGTTTATTTTTTATTACAAACCTGAAAAACGCTTATTTGATGATTCTATATTCGAACACTTGAAAATTGTTTAAGAGAGCAGAATTGATATACAACGAGTGAGTTAACAATTAATACAACAAAACAAATAAAATAACAATTATTTGTCTCATAGTGCATCTGTCTTACATTGTTCCTCCAATTCTGTGCATGAATTCATAAGCGGACCCAACCATTGTCACCCTTCAGTTAGGTAGATAAATATAAATAATGGCAACAATAAAAGTTAATGCAAATTTTATTATAGACAGGCAACCGATCAGAGCGCATATTACTTCTAATCTTTGTGCAAAATCGCGTTCTTTGCATTCCTTAAATTAAAAAAAAAAAATTGAGGTCATCCATCCAAACTGAAAATCTTTCGACATAAAGCCTAGAGCAAATTGAAATGCTCAAGATCAACTTCGAGTTCGTGAAAGAATCGATATACAATTTATACTTACGTACTTTAGGAATGCCAATATTATGTTCAAATAACGCGTCTGCTTCACTTCTACTGTTACTGTTATTGTTAAAGTAAGTCATTAGTTTAGAAGTTTTGAAAATCGGCAGAATTGCAAGTTCCTATAAAGTGTCGTAACTTCATAAATTCGTGAAAGTTCTAAAAGGTGGTATACAAATCCCCTTATCATGTAAGCAGCTTGACATATAGAACAGAAAAAAGAGAGCACAGAAACATAAAGTATCTTAAACCTTTTAACTAAAATAACTTACTCCACAATGTTTGAGCATCACAATTGACATTTTCTCACATGGGTCTTAAGATTTAAAAAGATACTGAAAATCTAACATCCCCAAACTTTCGCGTTTAGCTATTACTTGTATACAATTTCAGTGCATTAGCCGCCTGAAAACAAAACTTCATATGGGCTGAAATTATGAATTGTTTATGTGTATTAAAAGTCGTTACTTTGACATAACTACGATTTCTTAATGAACGTGTACAATATAATTTTTTAAACAAGCCGTAAGATGTTACATACATGATACAACTTTGTTTTGAAGTTCTTAAGCTTTCAAAAAATTATTTTAGGTTGTTTCACCAATTTTCCATAAAATTAGTCAAGGCATTACTTGTTCTAGATAACGACAGCTAAAATTGCAAGAAAGAAGTCATAAAAAATTGTTCAACTTTTCATAACTTTCAAATAATGAACTCGAAAAAATTTGGGTAGAGTTTCGAAATTGACCGCTGTTGTAGATAAATTCGTTGATTTACCCCCATTCTGATCCCCGTTACTGAAGAGTTGCTTGAAATCTTTCTTGTCGTTATTATATACTGCGGCCAGCCTATATTTAATACGTTCGGACAATATTTGGTCCGTTCAGTTTTGTATTGATGAATAGTGAGCAGCGCATACGTAGTACAACAAAGTATAAGCGAACGTTAATAAACATGTACACCCACTAACGCATACGCATACATGATTATCCAACAATCTTAAATTACTGACCTTTGGGGCAAGACATAATAAGAGAGGGTTTGCGTTGAATCTTTGATTCCCTACGTGCGTGCACAGGCACAAGAGAATTTGTGAGTATGCTATTTAATTGTATTTCAAGTAGGATTCCAAAATTAATAGATCTCAGTTGATGTCACGGAAGGTATATATGTAATCAAGAATAAAACCCCAAAGGAAGAAGTTTTCTATAATAAATGATTGAGAAGCATCTCGTATATTGCAGCTCAATATTGAGGTGTGGCAACTGACCAGGTACGTCAGCCTGTAAATAGTTAACTGTTATTTCGGTTACTCCCTCAATCGAACATGTAAAATACTCATAGGAAATTATTTACAATTTTTCCTATTGGAGGATATGTAATACGGATTAAAACCACTTCAATCGGGCTGTTTTTTTTTTCTTTTGTTATTATTATTTTGTAAATGTTTTCAAATATAATTTTTCCCCTTTCCATTTTACTACAAACCACGTAAGGTATATAGAATCATTTTGTTGCAGGTACTTATGTAATTATAAAACCATGTGTATACGCCGCTTGGAACAGTATTTGCTTTAAGGAAAACGTTGCTTATAGCTTCAAATAGTGATGCTGATTTCTTAAAGAAGGGCACCTTTTTTAATAATTTAATCTCCAAGTTTTAAAAATACCCAAAACGCAATATGCAATATGCGGAGTTTTTAACGAAGGGCACCTTTTTTTAATAATTTAACCCCAATTTTTGCAAATACCCAAAACCCAATATACTGTATCCAATTAGAATGTAACATAAGACGTGTACTTTTAAATAACCAAAACAGAGAAGTTTGAATAATACTATTTTTAGTACCGTTCTTGTTTTCTATTAAGAAAAGTACTATGATTAATGTATTTACACGAAAAATGGTACTGAGGTTAACACTCTACATTACCAGAGACAAGTGGAAATTGGTATGTGGATACATATTCTTCAACATTTTCATACACACAAAGAAAGGGCGAAGTAAAACAATTAAATATACAGTACCTTCGATCTTTGCGCGTATTGGGATTACTTTTATTGAAAACTTATATAGTTCTGATAAATATTCATGTCAGATTCCAGGTTAATATCCGTTATGAATTTTAGTTAATTTCTGAAAATAACAGCTTTTTTCTCAATTTTTTTTTCTAGCCGCTCTTTAGTGTTTGCTAAAAATGAAATAAAAATTCAAGATGCTAAGTTGCACCCATATTTCCCACTTTTTGTGAACTTTAAAAGGGACAGAAGAATGCATCTATTTAAGTTGACTCGGAATTTGACCTCAAATGCTTTACTTGCTTTACAAATCTAATCCGTTCCCGTTTGTATAAAGATAACACAAAAGAAATTAAAAAATTTCCAAAATGGTACAATCCATAAATGGGCTCAAACTAAGGATAGCTATGTCTGCTATCTATTATTATTATTATTATTATTATTATTATTATTATTATTATTGTTATTTTTAATGCATACCATTCTCATAGTTCCACGGTTGTTCATTATTGCTGACTGCATATTTTCGCTTAATTTCCTTTTCTTCAAAGCAAGAAGATATGGAAATTGCTTTAAGATTGTTATTTGATTCTGCATCCTCATACATACATAGACGTGCAACTCTTAGTCTTGTGAAATTGCAAAAATCGCCTTCGCCAATCTAAGTCAGCATTCGTTCCCATGATATGTAGTTTCCTCGCAGTTGTTGTTGTGGTTAATAATATCAATATCGTTGATTAGCCGAAAGCTCTAAGATTTCATTTAACGTTGCATCAATAATAATAATAACAATAACAAAAACCATTTACCCAACCGCATGGCTGCATAATTGGACAACGTGTAGATGAACCGCAATGCAACAACAAACAAACTTTGGATGTTTTTCATTATTGTATTAAAACGGCCGCACGGTCAACTTGAACGTATATATATATATATATATACGTATATATATATGTATATATATACATATATATATATATATATATAAATATACAGCAAATATATATATATATATTTATATATATATATATATACAACAAATATATATATATATCTATATATATATGTATATATGCTCTCTTGTCTTTAAAAATTACGTTTTAGTCTTTGTACGTTGAGCATTTTTAACGCGGCTAAACTAAGAATACATACAATTTCTTACACGTACGTGGACTTTTAGACGTGCAAATTGCTCCTCATTTTCTCTCACCTTAGGTGAATATAAGATATATTGGCTCGGTTTTTGATATCGTTCCTCAAGTCTAGTGTAACATTAAGCTTAAAATTACGATTGAGATTAACATTACCCTTAACTGTAACATGAACATTAACATGAGCAATGGCAGTAACATTAATATTAACGTTAACAATGAGATTATACATTAACATTAACATCAACATTATTGTTATTGAAGGAAACATCAGCAATTTTTTTGTTATTTCCAGGCCTACTGTAATTCATTCGCAGCACCCACGTTGCCGAATGTGCACAAATACTTACAGTTCCGAACACTGCAGAATTAGTTAAATATTTTTAAGTTAATTTAAAATTTGATTGTTTTTTAATTTTCTACTGTTTTCATGATTCTCCAAAAAACGCATACACATAATTCGTAACTTTTATTAAACTACAGATTGCAGTTACACGCCTATCCTAGTCATTTTAAGTCAGCCTCATAAAGAATTCGTCATCAATGTACATGAAGATTTTCGCGTTGCTCTGGCAACGGCTGAATATGGTTAAACTATATCTGTGCGATCGATGTTCATGTCTCTCTTTTATTTCACGACAATAAAAAATAAATATAATTAAAGAAATAATAATGTGCCCAAGAGAATCTTTTATATTTAAGAATTATTATAAAGTCTACTCACTAGAGGAACTTTTTGGGACGACCAATGTTGATAAGGACGATTCACATATGTTACAATTGGTTTCTAAGAATTGGGCGTTTTCCCTGACAAATTCTAGTCTTAGCTTCCTATTACGTTCTTGCACCATCAGCTTACGGCTCGCGGTAAGCCATGTCATGTTATAATTTGGTATGCACTGGAACCGATGGAGTCGCATAATTGGTGTATGGATAGCATTCTAAATAAGGAGGATTATTTAAGGATATTCAAGGAAACTTGACAGAAACTATAGACAAACTTCGTATTTTGGAAACATTCAAATTCTACCGATATAACAACCTCAAGCGTAAATCCCACTTAATATAAGATTGGCTCTGATATAACTGCCCTAAAGTGCTTCATCCTTTTCCACAAATCACCAGCCATAAACCCCATCAAAAATGTGGGAAGAATTGGATCCCCGTGTGCGAAAACACTGAATCTTTTCTGTCCAATATCTGAATAGAAAATATGCCAAAACGTTTAAATGAAGTTATTAAGCGAAAAGCGAACATTAATTTTTAATAATATGCGGTTTTTTATCTTCGTTATATGAATCATATCCCTTCTTATATCAAAAAAACCCAATATTAATGACGATCTGTTTTGGAAGTCGTTCAAGTTATTTAATTTTCTTGTCTACTGGAATAATGTTTTATTTGCTTTTTTTTATATTTTAATATGTATTCCCTAGTATTGCAAAATAGTAAAATAAATTTTGATACTTGGACAATGGGCTAGGTTTAACAAGCGTTTATATTTTTTCGAGCGAAAAACACCGATATTAATGAGGTTCACTGTACAAATTTTGATATTCGATTTATCGATGTGTATAATTCGGTTTTGTTCCAACGTAAAGCCACTCATTTTTACTCTTCCGTCATTGCCGTTAACTTAGTCCACTCATTTTAATTCGTTATTGCCGCTGAGTAATGCTGTATATGCATTGGTGATTACGGTATATAGCAATTTGAGCAATTAATGAAACTTGTTCCATTATTTAACCTATGGATAATTATCGTACCGCTTGATACATTTAGCGTTCATATTTGTTTTGCTTTCGCTCATTATTATTGGGTTTCTAAGATTGAGGGCTACACAAAAAGTGGTTGCAAATATATAACTCACCGCCGATATTACATTTAAGGAGATGTTTTACAATTTAATTTATGGCGATTTTTATAATTGAGATAAATTACAAGCGTTGAAACCGTAACGAAAATCGGTGTGTAATAAGATACTTCGAATCAAGAAATTATTTTAAAAAAAAATAATTTCATTTAATCATTTCGAATTGAATTTAAGGCTACAAATTCTCGATAACTCCGTAGATCAAGTTGTCGAAGCAAGACAACATTGAAAGTATAAATCCACGGTTTGGAGATAATAGAAATTATTTATGGCCATATGACAACGTTGTTCGTGTCAGTTTAGTAAAAAGCAAAAATTGGACCGCAAGAAATTTAGATTAATTTACAGCCTCATATTACGGTTTATCAAAATTTTCCGAAAATTGTTCAGAACAACAATCCTTTATTGGTCTGCTTCAAAATTTACTTATCATTTTTCGTTGTTGTCAAACATGGAAAAGGTTAAACATTTGATTTTAAGTTCGCAGCTTAACTTCATCTCAGAGCCTTTGGTACAAAAACTCAATTTGAAAAAAACTAACTCTAAACCTTATTTGTATCAAAGATCATAGAGCGCCTACCGCACAGAAGGTACATATGTCGGTACATTTCTACGTAAGATTATTCAGAGTCGTTAGAGAACTTTATAGTCTTAAGCGAATCCCTATATTCGAAAGCAGGACACAACGCAAATGTTGCCTCTCAGATTTGCGAAATTTCGGAGCAATCAGTTTGCATTGCTTCAACAATTAAAACCATTTGCGAGATTAAGACTATATCTGACTAATAAATCTCCGGGATACCAAAAACTCGAACGGCAGAGTTTCAGTCAGAATCAGAGTTTCTATCAAAAATCTAACCAACTGTCGTTTTAGAGTCACATTACCGTTTAAAACTAATTCAATACGGAGTTGGCGCGAGATTCGAAAGTTCGAAAGTGTTAGAAAGCGATTCTTATGATTACACCGTCGTTTACTAAACTATACTAAGAACTTTGTTCAATATATCACAAATCACAAAACCGACCATACTTTCGAGGAAAAATTTTTCTGAAATTTGTGACTGATGAAATTGGATTGGAACGAGGGAGTTTCTATCAATATAGAAACCGGATGGACTAAAATTGAAAAAAACATTGCAAGGTTACACACAGTATCAACTCAAGTAAACAAAAGACCTTCAGCACAAGTGGTAACACACGGGTTGTCAAATGCTTCGGAAAGAGCATATGGATATGGTTTACATACTAACAGCACTAGAGATTTCGACGGACACACAATGATGCCCGCAGCACCATGTTTGCTGCCAATAAATTCCCATATAAGTTTAAAACGTGATGGCAAGTTGCTAGAGAAAAAATCTGAGTGTGTTAAGCACGCTGCCGCCAACAACATAACGAAGCTTATATCCAATAATCCAAATTAGAACAAGTTGCTACAAACTTCATCTTTTAAGCTTACGTTTGTATGGCGGAAAAAGCGCTTGTCTTCAAGTTTTAATCGCTTGCGAAATGCATTTGGGATTTTTTCGAATTATCTCAACTAGGCAACATTCAGAACCAGCTTAAAAATAAGGAAAACTTCAAAATCAATATCGCTACCACGCAATCTTCAACAGCTAAAGCAGCTTATACGAAATCACACAAAACGTGACGTTTCGCTCAAATTGATTCGAGCGGGTGGGACCTTAGCGATGCCGTTGCTAAACATTACGACGCAAAATTTTCTCTGTAACTGCTACTGCAAATGGACTCGTGAAGTGCTCAGGTTTCTGTTACACGGCTTCACTAATAAGCTGCATCCCTAGGAACTTCCGTTCACGAGAACATAAAAACGACAACTTGCGCGTAAAAAACACATATTTTGAGATGATTCATTGTTCGTTTATATAACGCCACGGAACAAAGAAGACAAAGAAAAAGCTTTATCACAAGTTTAGTTAGTTAAAATTTAAAAACGATGCTGAATATCAACTTTTAAATGAACTTTTTTATTCCAAAGCAAGTGAAAATATTATGGTCGGGCTAGGCCGACTACTAAATACCCTACACCACATTGTCTAACGCAGTTCTTATTTTTGCCGTAGAAGACAAAAATTATACCCTGTTCTTAAATAAACTTACTAATATGAAACTGTCTACTAACAATCACAGATCTCTGCAAATAAAGGCTTACTTTCCGTAACCATAGTTGTACCCAAGAGGTTCAAAAATTGTGGCACGTGTTCAAAATATAGCACAATTAATTTTTATGTCAAATTATTATTATTGTTATTACAATATAATAGAACTTACACTTTTCTGCCCAAAAAAACAAAAACTTTCATGAAAATCCTTATATAGGATACGAAAATAGGCGTACGTTGTCCAAATTTTGTGAAGTTAACTGTTATATCAAATTGCTAATATAGATTAACTTTCATCGTGAAGTAGGCCTTTTTGTCATATGAACTTCAGTTTACGTTATATGAAAAGGGCTTGTCCCAGCCGGTACAAAGTTTTCACACCAACGCACAATGCCAAAATATTACTACTTAGCCACTTTTTCCGAAAAATTTTAAAAATTGAAATTTTTTCCTTGTAAGGACTTGTCAAAATAGGACGTTGTATGGAGAGTGGTCGAAAAAGTGAATCGATTCAAATCATTTTCAATAGCGTTCCTCCTTGGATTAAAACACCTCAATGTGTCAAATTTCAACATATATCAACAATTGCGACCTGTAGTTTGAACACAAATGTACATGGAAAGACATCAAACAAGCAGACAGACAGACAGATAAACAGACAGACTGACCTCAGAATCATTTTCTGAATCATTCGGCGCAACAAAAGGTGGGTCTTAAGCTCACCTAGGTGTTATCTACGTCCGCACAAACTTACTATACTCTGCATCACAAGAGTGTATGATATAAACCTCATATCTTCGACCAATCCATGCATGTTAAAAAATTTGCCGTTTTAAAAAAAATCTTCGAATGCTTACTGGAATTTGGTATCATCCGTTCGTCCAAACCTTCGTGCGTACGTCCTCTTAGCATTACACCTGCCAAAAATAACAAAAAGTGGTGTTGGTGCGGCTTGGATTAGGCTAATAAAACTATTGCAGCGGATTATTACAATACACCATTCACTATTGATTTTAGCATAAGTAATGGCTAAAACTAATCTTCTCATGTTTTATTTAGCCGTCCATGAATCAAACCGTCAGAAAATGATCCAAACTTTGCAAACAATTTTAGCCAGCTCAAATAAGTTATCACATCCAGGTATATGCAAAAACACTTGTTCTTTCCATCAAACGTTTTGCCGATGTCTACACTTGAACCGCTTCCACCATCAGAAGATCAAATCCATCTTCTGACAGTTGACCGCTTCACACCTTGCCACGAAGCCGTTCCCGTAGAAGATATCACTGCTAATGCAATTGATTTGCATGGATCGCAAACTTTATGTAATAGACCTTGAAACAGTAGATATTGATCGCTGTAAACAATGCACATTGATCCATTTTAAAGATCTTATCAATGTCTTGCAGAAAAAATTCTTTACAGTATCACTTACCATTGGCATTGAAATGGAATCATTGAACGATTCAGTCGAATTCTTTAAAGAGTACATTGGACTTCTCTCCCAGAAATGAATACGGAAAAAGTGTGAATCTTCCTCGAGAGTTGTTCAGACTATTTTCACTTAAAACATGTCCTGACAATTTATGTATATATACATATATTCCATAAAACATTATCATCGTTGTGTCTAGGTTTCCAACGACACGAGTGAATAACCTTTGGCAATTTTGAATACCTATTTTCATTTTTCGACTAAATGCGACCATTCCCGTTTTACACCGTTTCCACCGAAACCCGCCTTTCTAAAAGGCGAATGCATCCACGCTCACACTTGCAAGCAAGTCACAAGGTTTGCACCAGATACGGGTGCGATGTTTTGCTTTTATTTTTCGTTATATATAAAGTTGAAAAAATGCATCTCTTTATTTTTACTTTGTCTTTTAATGCGCAGAACATTATGTTGTTTAAATTTTTTGGTTTATAATATCTTTATATATTAAAAATTCTCGGTCTGTTTCTGTTGTTCTGCTTAAATCGAAATGCTTTATATTTTTGCTTATTGTTTTTATTAAAATGATAAAACTATTTCGGTATATAGAATAAAGTGAGTGATTTAAAGTAAAGTAAATATTGGTCTTTACGCGTAATTCATTTGGTTTTTTGGAAATCAATAATTGGAGCTCTTTCAAAAGTCTCTCTTTTTTCTCTTATTTTGGTGTTTACAGTTTGTTTTGCCTTCGCTCTCTTGGTACAGTGTCAATGTAACGGACAAGTTTGGTTTAATTTGCTGACAATTTTTGTGTTGAGAATCTTTTTGTATTTTGTTCTTTTTTTTTTTTTCATAATCCACTTCTGTCGTGTTTCATTGGACATGGCTTGTTTATTTACACAATTTCATGCGAAAACCAGCCCAAAATCTGAATGATTCATCTCGTGTTGGCTCTGTAATCGTTTTTGCCACGCAAAGTCTGCTGGCATTATCACCCGTGCTGCTGATGCAGTCCCGGATTCCTCAAAAGGCTTGCGATGGTCATGCCCTGGCTATAGGAAGCGGGACAAAGATATTTACAAACTCTTCACGAAGACGAGAAATTATTTCTCAGATTTGAGCAAAAATCTCGGATCCTTGTGGGAACAGTTTGAAATAATTAAGACTATGTTTGATGAGTGTCATTATATTGAACACTCATCTTCTTCCCCAGCTAGCAAAGCTACGACTCGTAGCGTAGCGTGTTGTACGTCACCTCTGAGTTCTCCTAAGTCTGATTCATTGGTACAAGTTAGCGCTTTCCCAATATCTACAAAGAATGTTAGCGTTTCTGCTATCGTTGAGTCGGTCGGTAAAAAAAATTTACAAATGAGCCGGAAAGTCCTTCTGGTTTGAACTATGCTATAGTGGCAAGGGTATCTCCTCCCAGTGGCGTCACTCACTCTACTCAGGCATCGTCGCCTAAAAATAATAAACAGAATAATAAATCGTCCTCTCCCCCTGGCTGTTCGAGTGTGAACGCTGGTCACCAAACTGAGCACGTCACACAAGCTGTTCGTGCAAGTGTGGTTTCTCCCTCTATATTCTCCCCCACTTAAAACTCCCCAGCCGTGATCCCTACTGTTCCTACCTGATATAACATTTGCTTCACGGCAGTTCCTCCCAGAAAGGCAATAGTTATGTCAAGACTGGTACCTGACGCATCTGTGGATAACATAAAAAGTTATCTGGCGGCGAAAGTCCCATCAGTCCATTTAAAGCGTTAGCATTTTCAAATTGGCTCCTTCTCAATCTCGTTTTTTAAAATACTAGTTCCGACTGAAAAGATGGATATGTTGTTAAATAACCCATTGTGGCCAGTTGGATACTTAATTAAAGAATTTATCGCTGACGTGTGACCCCGTAATCCTACACGACGCTCTTCCGATCTAAGTAAAGGTTTCTTCATCATTCATTTGTCAAAATGTTAGGGCCTAAATTCAAAAATTCGTTCTACTTTCTTTAATTCAGTGAGCAAGGAGTTTTCCTGTTTGGCCTTCGCTGAAAGTAGGTTAAAGCCTGATCTATATCGTCGGAAGTATTCCATAATTCGTTTCAGGTTTTCAGAGATCGATTGTATCGCAATGGCGGTGGTGTTTTAATTGCCATATCTGCGGTAGTCCCGTCCCATTCAATTTCCCACTATTCCGACGTTGAATTTATTGTCATTCGAGCGAAATTTCCTAATAAACAGTTATATGTAACCTGCCTCTATCTTTTGTGAAGTAGCCAAGCAATCTATACCTACCGATATGGTCATTGCGTTGGGTGATTTCAATTTGCCTCAAGTCTCTTGGGGTTACTGTGATAGTTCTGACTGTTTGATAGTTTGTTAGTTCAACATCTGCGCGAGCTGTTGTGTTCTATAATGAATTATTTGTTCATAATTCAGTTCAATACTGTTCGATCTTTGCTTTGGCAATTTTCCTAATCCTTATCATCCAGCAATGTGTATTTCCTTTCATTACAAGAATGATGGCTCGTTGAACTTCTCTAACATTCCAAATGCAACTTTTTCAAATAAATATTATGATTTCCATAAAATCAATATTTCAATGCTAAAATCACATTTTTCACAGCTTGATGTCTCAGTTGGAAGTATTGATAGCTTACTATCATGGTTCTACAATATATTAAATCTAGCTATTTTTGCATCCGTTCCGATCAACCAGTTCCGTTCCAGACAATTAGATATTACAAGAATAGGAAAAACAAGCTTTTCAAAAAATTTTCGAAAATTTTCGACTTTTTCCTCTACTCAGCGGCATGGCACAGATTTAATTATCTCAACCACCAATATTATTGCAGATACCTTCAGTTCATTAAATCCTCTTTGTTTGCTAATCCTAAATACTTTTTTAAGTTTGTCAACTCCAAAAGAAAAATTTCCATAAATCCCATGGCTCTGAGTCCTCGGATAATCTCTTTGCTGAGTACTTGCGACGAAATTTTTCGACTACTAATTCCGATTTATCAGCAAACTACCCATATCCGATAACTAATTTGGTTTAAATTCTCAATTTGGTTATTTCTGAGAATGCCGTTTTTGAGGGGTTGAGTTCCTTAAACTACAGTTGTGCTTCTGTTAGGTGTTTTTCCTTTGTGTTGGAAGAATACTTTTCTTATTCCTATTCACAAAAGTAGGAGTAAACAACTGGTTGAGAACTACAGAGGCATTGCCAAGTTGAGAGTCTTGCCTAAACAATTCGAGCGAATTGTGACTCAGCATTTGGCCTTTGCCATCAAATCGTATATTTCTCCAACATGGCTTTCGAAAAGGAAGATCTACGGTCACCAATCTGTTAGAGTTTACTTTTCATGTTTTCAAGGCTTTTTCTAGTGGCTCTCGCACTGATGTCATATACACTGATTTTAGCAAAGCGTTTCATTTGGTTAATCATAAATTAATTGTCTTTAAACTTTAAGCCTCTGGGTTCCCTTCCCATTTAGTGAAATGGATAAGCTCTTATCTGCATAATAGGTCAATCAGGGTTTTATTTAATTTCACCACCTCATATGAATTCCCCGTTACGTCAGGCTGATCTCAAGGGAGCCACTTAGGACCCATTTTATTTAATCTATACATTAATGATTTGCCTTCGGTGATTAAATCCAGCCAGATCTTAATGTATGCTGATGGTGTGAAACTGTTTTTTACCTTTTCCGTACAATCGCAATCACATCAGCTTCAAATTGACCTGAATAATTTTGTTGGATGGTGCTCGTTGAATCATATGAAACTAAAGCTAAATAAGGAAGTAATTCATTACTCAGTATTTTATAGATTCGCAAGTTGGAGAACGTCGATTCGTTCACAGATTTAGGCGATCTATTTGACCATAGGTTACGTTTTAACTTGCATATTGAGCTCTCGTTAAGCAAAGCTAGGTCCGCGCTTGGTTTTATAAAAAGGTAGTCTAAAGAGCTTGATGATCCTTACATTACGAAAAGGCTATACATGTGCTTGTTTAGACCTATACTTCAGTATACCTCTGTCGTATGAAATCCTTCCTATAGATGCTATGTAGATTCATTTGAATCTGTTAAAAAGCAATTTTTGCTGTTTGCCCTTAGGAATTTGGGTTGGCACCTGATTGCCTCTCTTTATCCCTATGAAAATAGGTTGAAACTAGGTCCTTACCGTCACTTGAGAAACGTAGATTTGTTCTTGGCGTTTCCTTCTTAATCAAAGTAATAAATCGTACTATAGACTCGCCCGCATTACTTGGTGAGTTAAGCTTTAATATCCATAACCGCTTCGCTAGGCACATTATCTTAATTAAGCTTAGCCAATGTAAATACAATTGCGAGCTGTTTAACCCGCTTAGCTGTTTACAGAAACCTAAATGACGCCTATCACTTATTCTCGTCATCAGACTCTTTAAAGTCTATTAAAGCAACTTTGCGTAATACGAGTGATCTAGCTACGTCGTACTTAAACTAACTTGCGTTCGCAACATTTCGCTTTTTTTTCGAAAATTATGTGGTGTTGATAACGTGTCGACTGCCAAGCTTATGCATGTTTGCGATAGTTTAGGGGTTCACTTGCAACCTGGATCTGTTCTTCTTGCAGATGTGCTCCTGTGCTATGTACTGTGCTGTGTACATGCTTTTTTTTCCTATTTATTTGTTTATACATGAATTATTATTTTTAAGTTTCTTTGTTCTTATTATTTTTCTTTTTTCATATCTTTCTTTATTTTGTATACTAGTTTTTAAAACAAGTAATGTAAGATTTACTCTTAAGTTGTACTTGAATTCGACTGCTAACTTTGTTTAGTTAAATTTCATGTATAAGTATGTAAAATAAAATAAAATAAAATAAAAAAAATAAAAAAAATACTGTAAAAGAAGTTTAAATAAAGTATCATACATACATAGTGAAAACCCGAAAAAAATAAAGCGAAAAATTAATGAAAATTTTATCGCATGAAGTTTGTTAAGCAATTGGGGTTTTAATTTAATAGCGTTTGCAGAGCCACATAGGTATTAAGCACGAGTGAATCCGAATCTCGCCTAACTCCACCATCACTAAAATCTTTGTGCATCCCATCACTTTATTTATTGGCGAAGGAAAGCAAATGGGATAAAATATATTTTTCCCTTTTTGTTTAACAAGAAGGTATTGTTTAGAAAAATTAATCTACTACATCGTGCCGTCCACCATAATTAATTTAGAGTAAACCCCCTTAGCTTTTCGCAATCTACTCTCCAAGCCCTTTTATTTGATACCCATATTGCTGTTATTGCAACGAAAAAATTATTTCGCCAGGTCGTGGTGTCCATCACGTTTGTTTTAAAATTAATATATTTTTAAACAGATGATATATACTGATTTGGGGAATGCACAAAGTAGTTTTAAGCATTCTATCTTGTTTACCTTATAATTAATAAGCGTAACACCTTAAATAAGCAAAAAAAAGAAAATTTAATCACTTGTAACTTTAAGTGGACATGGCCGGCTTTCCCCATTTTTGAGCATGAATAGTAGATTTTTTTAAACTAAACGGGGACAATTTCAGCCACTTAACTTTTACAATTTGTGTCTAACGTACAAAAACCCACAAATTTTTATTTACAAAAATGGAGTTACGTCAGCTCACGTTTTACTGCAGGCTTTTGCTCTCATCAATTTAGGAACATTAACCTGCGCCCAAACATTTACCAAATTTGAAGTCGATATCTTTATTTATTTTTATTTGTGTGCATTTTTCACACACACACACAAACGGACAGACGTAGATTAATCAATTCAGAATTTTATGCCGATAAAGAATCGGGTTAGTAACCGGTGGATTACAAATTAAATTTACCGATATATAATTTTAAACGCGTCCGGTATAAAAAAAGAGGCCGTGCGCATCATTAAATTATTTACCTAATAATAAATTTATTACATGCACGATTTGTTTGCTTTGAATAGAGCATGACCTAGCACAACGACTTAAAAACAACCAATCTAGAAAAGTATTTGAACAATCTAGAAAATTATTTGAACATATTTGTAATAGTACAGCAATTATATACTGTCATTCCTTTTTTAATAAGGCCTAATAAAGGTTATCTTTCACAAACTTTGTATATTCCGCTGTAAACGGCAGTGGTAGAAGATATATGTCCTTAATAGGGTCGTTGAAGCTTCCGTTTGGGTTTCGCAAACATTATGAGAAAATGAGTATATCCTCATCATTAAGTGGTGAATGTAAAAACATATGGACACCCCGCTGCAAATCTAAAATTATTTGTGTCTAATGCAAGTTTTTTCGCACCAATATGCTTTGCTATTAATAACATAACGAATTGAGAATTACACCTGTAAAACTGGAAATAAGAATAAAAGATGAACTTGAAATTTGCGTGAATTTTTAAAAGATTTTGTTTGCACATGTAATGAACAATATTATTTTGTTTGTTAAAACAACCGAACTTTATGGTGGTTGAAAGACGAATGATACATGTACATGTATGTCAAAAAGCAACTACTACAGCACGCATAAATATGTATGTTCGCGAGAAAGAAAGATTTTATACCTATCCCAAAGTAACTTAAACCAATATGTAAAACATTAATATATTACGGAACGTCTGCATAATCTCAACACAATTTGATTGGTAATTTTCATAGGCAAATGGGCTACGAACTTCCTGCTTCGTTGAAAGGCTTTAGCTATTAAATATCATAAGCCAATATCACTATTTTGGCTTATTACTTCTGATGTTTGTGTAGATGATTGCTTTTCGCTTACTGATGCGCCATTACTGCTGCCGAAATGCAGCGAGAAATAAGTGCGTCATTGCATACCAAATGCATTCATAAGAATTTTTTTGAAAAGTAAAGTCTCTTCTTTCACAGATTTGCAGAACATCCGCCGGATGCAAATTAATGATTGAGCTATGAACCGATGATGCTGCTTAGAAGTCCTGATAATAGCAAAGCTGTTCGGCCTTCGCCACTCCAAGAATTTTCAATGGTCCTTCTTTCGACTGCAAACATATTAAGCAGGTTTGGTGACACCATCTACACCATGCATAGAGACATACGCTGCCAAGCCAGCATCACAAAAGGCATCAATTTGTATTGTTGCCTTTGACATCGATACGAAACGAAGAAGTACAAATCTCTGTAAAAGAGAAAAATTTTAAACGAAATCCAACCGCACAAAATGCAAAGATGGCGCCATCCCACTGCAGATTATTTTTCCCTAAACTTTGTATGAATACTTTGATCTTTGTATTTATTGGACCAATTAAACCGAGTGACGACATATAGTAGACACTATGGTGCGGTTTGTTACTGTGACTCTTAGTCTTCATAACATCAGTTCTATCATGAAATTTGAAGAAGTGTTTAGAGCCTGCTGGTGAAATCTCATCTAAGACGGCTTGATCGGTTGAACACCATTTTCAAATTATGAAAGCACCTTTCTATAATAACTTGTCGTATTTTAATTGCTTTAACAATGAAACTATCACTAGAACGTCAGCGTAAAAATCCCGTCTTAGAACATGCGAAGTCAAACAAAATCGCTTGCTTCATCAACCGAAAGTTATTGCATAGCACGAATTGCTGAAAAGGCTGCTGCCGTAGCTCCATACGTGACGTTATTGATCTTGTAGTTTTTGATGTCCTCATGTGTTCAAAGTACGTATTGTAGATCACCTTCTGAAAGAGAAACCTCTACACATCGGCACATCTTACAAAAGTGTATTACATAGCTTTGATTTAATTCTAGGGAATAAGGTATGTCATATGAAAAACCTAATGAAGTTTTTGTTGAATGGGCTCAATTTCATTATTGGGCCACAATGTTGTGAGTAATAGGTGTCGATTTTTGGTGGAGATAAGACTAGCGACCGTTTTATGTACTCATTCATAAAACCTGTGTATTCTGCGTTGATTTCTGGGTGCAAGTTCACGTCTTTTCCAAACATTTAAAACGCATTCTCACAAGAATTTCCCAGCCCATCAGCTTATTTTACTTTTGGCATGCTTAATAATATGCACCTGAATCGAGAAGAGTTGTTTTTTGTTGAAAAAGTTGCTCACAAATAATGTGTTCACCGATAGCAGGACAAGGTTCAGTCATTTCCAACTTCCAATAAAAATTTATCTAGCGTATCCAATTTGTCTTCTTCATGCTCAAAAGGCGCAACGCTTGCGACTAATGACCATGAATTTGAAGTAAGAAATATACCCGAAATATACCCAGCCGAGTAGGGATTTTTTGCAAAGTAGGTAAAATTTTGGCCAAGCAAATTTAGTCAGCACACATCAAATCGACGAAAAGAGCAGTACCAATTAAAATGTCTATATGGCCTGTCCTATAAAATGAGGAATCTGGTAATCGTACGTTTTTTGGAATGTCAGCGTTGAGACTAATATCAGCGTTGAGACTGGTAACCTGTCATACCTAGTATGATGATAACTGGGAATGAATAATTTCCAGTTTTTAATTACAGAGATATGACGAATTGAAAATGGCACAAGATACGGATGAGTCGTAATTATTTTTTACTCGAATTGTTGTTGTAGCTAACACAATTAAAAATAACGAAGATTTTTAGTGTTGAGGTGTACTTGGAGCAAATTTGGAGCAAATTTGACGGCAGCATTACCGAAGGTGTATAATGAATAGTGCTTCGTTGGGCAATGACGGCAATGACCAGACTTTCAATTTTTCATTCTGTGTTCTTAAGTAGTTCATGCACAATTTCTATTTATTGGTCTAAGCATGGCGTCATGATGGATTTCAATTTCCAACAAGGTGAACAACTTACTAGTTGTAGTGTTTTTGGGAAGCGGAAAAAGCTCTCTGTTGGCTGGATGGTTTGGCACATCGTCTGCCTTATAAGTTTCGATTATTTCCAGAAGAAGACACCTTTTATTCAAACACGATTCCTTTGTAGATAATGATAGAAACTCCTCATTTGACAAAGAATCTTCCCATCTAGCTCGTGATTGTGCATCAGTGTTTGAAGTAACTGAATGTACCAATATTCCATCAGGAAGTTTCTCCTTCCAACCTTTCAACCCAAAAATCTTCATAATGTATATCTGAAAATTAAGGTTATTTTCAAGTATTCTTTAAATAAATTGTCTTAACATGATTACCTCCAATAGGTTCCAACCACAGCGGCATCCTTTAAGCTAGCACCAAGATCTTGAGGTTTATCGAAGTTGCTTAACCCATAGTAATAATTTAGGAAAAGCAATTGTTGTTCTTATAGTTATTATGAAACATTCGATACTATGTTGTGCCATTAGTTACAAATATAATCCTATAGAATATAGGCTTGATAATTTCAATAACGAAAAATGCTGACAGACACAGAAAAAATGAAGAGGGAAGATGAGGAAACCAGTTTTATTGCTTTGGGAGGAGAGTAGAAAGCTAAAGGATGTAAAATAGCGTCATAATTTTCAAAATAATTTGTTTTATTTTATTTTAACGTGGTAAATGAATGCAAAATTATGGAGCATGTCAGATAGTTGTTTACAACTTTACACAAAATTGAATTGTTTTAAAGTAAATTTTAAAAATTATTTTTTTGAATGTATAATTAAATGTCGACACATTCTCTTACTATAATTATTGTGTTTATAATTTCAATATTTTTGTATTACGCGTACGGTTGTTTAACTCAAAGAAAATAAAAAATTATTTAAATTTGATGCAAAATCGTAACTAATGGACGATAATGATGTTGAATCGGCGTAGTCAGAATCTCCGACAATTGTTACACACGCAACACAAGCCACAATTGATTCGCATCATTTATATCCTATAACACCGGCTGCTAATGCTACTCGTATTATATGCAAACCCTCATAAGAGGGTTACCAAGGCAAAGAACTAGAACCGACCTTAGTAACAGTACGCCCAAAAATTTTACGTATGAATACTTCCGCTCATAGCTATTCGCAGCTCTATAGTGATGATGAAAATCTTCCAATTCTACGCCATTACCTTTTGTATCTTGAACAACTCGTAATTATACAACTAAACAAGCTGTTAATTCGTCCATACTGGTTACCCACAGTTAGTTAAATAACAATTCAGGTAGACGTGGTGACTATAATTGCTCATCAACTGGTTCACCTAAACCGGCTTGTACATTAAGACCACCATTAGTTAATGGAATTCTTTATAAAAACCTTGCCACTTATGTAGACCTATAGATAAAGGTAATTTTGGCGAAATATCTTTATCCCCAGACCACATTTGCATTCCGGTTGTAAGTGAAAATGTGTATGGCCAAAATTGAACTCCACTTGAATGGGCCTTTGTTTGTGCGATACATTTTCGTATAAATGCAGCCAAAAAGAACAATGCTATTGAAGAGGAACCTAAAAGATCAATGAACCATATGAAATGCCTGATCACATAGCTCTCATTATCGCTGTTTAAATTGGCTTTGTTTTGACCGTGACCTGCATTCACTCATCAAAGATTGTCATGTGCGTCACAAATCTGTGCTTACACTGGCCCTACAACCTGTTAATGTTTTGAAAAAGTTACACGACAATGATTGTTGCTATAATGATGTTAAAGCGCAATGATTTCAAAATGTAAAGATTTAAAATAACAAAAGCAAGGGGAAGAACAAATCACGTCAAGTGACAGTAAATTTGCAAATAATTAGCGTTTTAATATGAGATGTTCCAAATATAAAGGAGAAAATTCTCATAACAGGCAACAGATAGTGGCAATAGTTCTGAGCAAAAGGCCAATGACGAGGACAATGAAGATTTTGTGCTCAATCGTGGAGCATCCAACACCAGTAAAAGATGAGAAGATATGATAACATGAAAATTGAAGATTTTGCGCTACGACAAACAGTACTCAAAGCATTAGTCCGGATATGTATAGCAACAACTATAAGTCATACTCGAACACGTCGCGCTATAACAGCAACGCATAAAGTGCATTACAGGGGTTCAAATGTTGTACGCTCATATCTTCGGCAGAAACGTAACTCTATTTGTGAAGAAATAGTAAGATCACATTACGTGAGGCCGTCGAAACGCATCAGTTATTCTAAATTCTTCAGTGACGATGGATCTTCTGTAAATAGGAGCAACGTGAAACGCAGCGGCATCAACATTACGTGTTAAGTGTACACGCTATTATGTTTTTGTTCTTTTTTATAAATACCTACATGTACCATTCTTAGTATTATATGTCATTAATTTATATGGCTGAACGTTCAGAAGATTTGCATTTAGTCAATGAAAGTTTGTATTGTAAAAAAAAATATATAAAAATGAATTAGAATTTAATTTATTCAGACAAAAATAGCTTAGCGGCCGTCGGACCTAATTTCGGGATCTCTCATTTAAACCATGGGCCAAAGGAAAGCATAGGTAGGGTATGGTGCAGAACGGCCCACGGCTTTATCTCTGTCCGTTCGGTATGTAGCTTCCGTCCGTCCGTTTTTTTCTTACAAGGGTAAAGCATGTATTTCATTTAGTTGTAACCGTCTATGAAGTGTCCACGGGACAAAAATTTGAAATCCCCCATATCTCCCGGACTAATTAGCACACCAATGACAAGTACGTCCGTCTCTTACAGCTTACAGGTGACACTTAAGTGTGATCCTAAAAGCAATGCAGTTCGTAGTTCTATGTGTAGACAGACGGTGAGGACATACAGACACATCTTTCTAACGTTATAATTATTATAATAATAATTATTATTATTATTGTTGTTATTACTATCCTAGATGCATCATGTAAAAACGAAAAGAATCTGCAAGTTGAAGGCGTTATTGATACAATAGAAAGTTTGGATAGATACACATATTCACCAGTTTCCTGCAGGTCGCCGTCAGCAAGCTTAATCCGGACACGAGGATCAACTTCTGAAAGACAGGATCTTCTAAATTCGGATGAGAGAAATTATGATGAGTTGCCGCTTTCTACAGAATTTTCAAGTCAAATATCTAAAATGTTATATAAGTGTAATCGGTGCGACTATATTTCTCAAACACATACATTTATGACGCAACATTATGCGTCCTCCCATCCGCAATGCGAGAAGGACGACTATATTGTTATACCTACTAATCCGATGGCCATACATGCATTTCAAGCAGCAGTGGCAGCCGCAACTTTAGCTGCTGTTAGCAGGTCATCAAAAGTTACGAAATCACCAACGCGACTAGATGAGTACGATTGTCCTTCGCTAAGTCAAACATCTACATTGCGTTCGGGTCGAGTTGAAAAATATGACGATTTGGAACCGATTACAATCAAACAAGAAGTTTCGGCAGAAACCTTGTCCGCATTGACTCTGGCCCAAGATGGCCTTAATGAAATGACTCAGCTCCGAAAAAAGATCGAGACGAAGCAAATAATAACGGCAGTAGGAGAAACGTGTTGCTCTTCTAAAACAAAAAGGCAAAACCTTAGTGTACAATGCCCACTTTGCCAGGACTTTTTTACTGAAAAACAATTACTAGAGGTACACTTGATGACTGTTCATAATGTGAGCAGTGGCGGATTAGCACGTCTTTTGCAATTAGTAGACAATAGCATTTGGCAAAATATAAAAACTAGCAGCAACTACGTTACAACTGATCCTGCATCGGAACCTTCAATAAAGAACCAAAACGGGCAGCAACAGTTGCATAGGCATGGTCTCCCAACTTATGATCACCTGCAATGCCAGCAATGTGAGACGTTGTTTAAACACGAACAAGAGTTACTACAGCACGCGCAAAAAATGCAACATTACAACATGAAACAAGGCGAATACCTTTGTTTAGCTTCAAATAGTCAACGAAATCGTTGCTCAATGCAGTTTGCGACATTAACAGCCATGTTTACGCATTATAATGACAATCATATGAGCTTAGTAATATCGGAACGCCACGTTTATAAATACCGCTGCAAACAATGTTCGTTAGCTTTCAAAACCCAAGATAAGCTTGCAACTCATGCGCTTTATCATACAATGCGTGACGCTACCAAATGTGGTACATGTCAACGAAATTTTCGCAGTGCCCAAGCCTTGCAAAAGCACATTGAACAGTTTCACAATCAGATAATAACGAATAGCTTGGTCGCATCCATGAATGTTAGTGACTGCAGTAGCCCAGGTACCGTTTCTCCTGCTGGAAGCGAGGTGGAACGTTGTGCAAATACCAATGAGAAGCTGTTAAGTGAACAGAACGCTCGTACGCCACCACTGGGACCAGATGAATGTAGTGCTTCTTTATCGCCAAGTAGCTTAAAAGCTGACCAGGCCGTACATTCACCAAATTCTCAGCAACAACATATGGCCGCCATTACTACAGCTTTACTTAAGCAACAACAACCAGCGACAGATTTGTTACATCATTTACAAGAAAAACAACAGCAACAGTTGTCACATATTCCAGTACTTTCAAACTTTCAACAAATTCAACACCAATTACCGCAATTAGTAGCTGCTTCAGCAGCATCTGGCATACCTTTTAATGCCGTAGAAATGCTTAATTTTATGCAATTTCATCATTTGATGTCGCTAAACTTTATGAACTTGGCACCACCATTGGTTTTCGGTGGTAATCCAGCCACGGTAAGTAGTTCCACCAACACCAATAACACTCGACCTTCTACTGCTCATACAAGTTCCTCCAATCCAACATCTGCGCACTTGCCATCAACGGATTTATCAGTTGTTTCCAGTAATAATACTTCAACGGCCATTAGCACCAGTATCCCGGCAGCTGTTCCTGCAGTGTGCAACACTGATGTTGGTCCACAATTGTTGCATCAACCACAACAGATATCTCCGGGTCTTTCTAGTACACAGGTATACATTTTATTTCATACCTTAGCCCGTTTGAATTTTTCAATTTTAATTTAACGTTTACGCCTTCTATTCAAAATAGTTGTCGAATAATCAAAAACGAGCGCGCACACGGATCACCGACGAACAATTAAAAATACTGCGTGCTCATTTCGACATCAACAATTCCCCTAGTGAAGAGAGCATAATGGAAATGTCTCAGAAAGCAAATTTACCAATGAAGGTAAAATTTCCGTTAAACATTGATTCATAAAATAAGTATGTGGAGGCTATTCCGCCAAATTTTTCTTTAATTAAAATTTTCAGATTCTTCTAAAAAGGCACTAGTAGGTGTCGCATTTCTATAAATTTTCGTTTGATTTAAAGAACATACGTTTTTCGTTCTCAAAATTAAGTTCTGTGCAATTCGAACTTTTTTTTTAATGGCAAAATGGCAACGATATGGCATTCAAAACAAAAAGAGAAGGATAATATCTTCCAAAAAATTGTGTGGTATATTTAGTTAAATAAGATTCTTTTTTTATTTATATAAGCGTGTTTGGAATTGGTGTGATTTTTAAAAAAAGCCAGTTTGTGTGTGTATTGTTTGTGCGTCGGACTAAAATATGCGATCAATCGAGGAGAGTTTCCGGAATAAAAAAATCACTTTCGAGATTGAAATCATACATCAAATTTGAATTTACGCGACATCGATAACGTCTCTGGTGTAGCTGAAAGAAATTGGATATCCATCCGATATTTTATAGACAAATTCGCTTGGAGTACCACCAAGATTTTCCCTGTGAGTAGATTGCAAACCAAGTAGAACTAAAGTTAGTTCCTCGCTAGAATTTCTAATATTATCCCTTGAACATAACGCTGTCGTAATTTGCATATAGTCAGGCATTTCCTAAGCTTGACCACAGTAGGCTAAAGTTACAATTTTGTGAGAGTCTAATAGTTTACTGAAAACATTTAGGACATAAATTATCTACTCTTGTCACTCCTAATAGTGAACGATACACCGAAACCTGAGATATATTTAGTTAAAACTCCGAACCTACAGTAAAAGAAATGTTTCTTAATGTGAATGTTTCAGACGAATAAAATGGTCAACAGAAGTAAATACATATATGGAAAAATTAAACTTGTGTAACGAATCTACAATATGTAAATGACCGTTATGTAAACGTCTTTTAGCAACCGGAATTTTCGTTACAGACGATTTAGTATGCTTGATCACCTTTCTTTTTACTAAAAACAACATTGTGTTGACCAACCATTAGTTTGATTTATTCACATTCGGCCAAAAATACCGTATTACAATTAGTTTAATGGTAGCTTTAAGATTGGGATTACAAACTTCGTAGAGTCTTTCGAGAATTAATCTGCGTAAAGCGGCAAGGACATAAGTGTTAAAATTGGAAGAAGTTTTCTCACACCAGCCTTCCAATCAAAGAAAGCATTTTGACCAATGTCAGATTGAGGAAATTATCGGACGCTAAAAATATTTCAACTACTGTGTCTTCTCCTTGATCTTTCATTATTATTCTGATTAAGATCTGTTGTCATGATAAAGTTGACTTCAAAAGCATGTGAAAAATTATAGTTTACTATATTTGCATCTCCTTTAATGTATTGAATGTACAGAGGAGCATTGCGCGATTCTAAATGCCTAACTTGTCTAAGAGTTCGCTCCTTTTTTGAATGAAGAGCAATGGTAAGTGGCTTATGTTCGGTGAAGATGGTAAATTCACGATCATCAAGAAAATGTCGGAAATATTTTACGTCAGAGTAAATAACTAATAATCGATCAAAGGCACTGTATATACTTTGCGCTGATTACAGTTATCGTGAACATAATGCGAGGAGTTCAATTTTCTTCTTAGTAAAGTGTTGTCACAATACGCCAGCTAAGACTAAAAGCGAAGCAATCACCTCCAAAAACAGTTTTGATTCGTTTTTAGAAGAATCGTTGTCGTAAAATTCCTGTTTGATTGTTTTGAATGCATCCCGTAAAATTTTACCCTGAGTTATTATTTTGCGTTTGTTTTTAGCTACCCTGTCAATCGTAGATTAAAACGTGTCTGTTAATTGAGCCAATTTCGGAATACATTCGTGATAATGATTTACGACATCAATAGACTTTTGCATTCGTCTAGCTAACAAAGCTTGTAACGAGTCTTCTTTTTAGGGTATACTCAGGGTTACACAGGAAGTCCCTTTCTAAGAAAATGTATGTAAAAAAACTCTTGGACCTCCGGATTTTTGTTCTTATGTATTTATTATTTACGAGGAAGTTACAATTAGATAAGCGATTTTTAATGGGAGGGGGAGAAAACCAGCGTGGTGAGTCGCGACCCGACTCTTGTTTTAAACTTTCCACATTTTTGTCCGTCCCGGGAGGCTATTTTCTACGTTTTATCCGTATCACGAGATTCTCTGGCTGCTATAACACGACTGAAAGGATGAGCGTGTTGCGACGCGCTCTTTTATAGGCGCGATCACAATTACGGTACAGAGATGCTTTGACTATACCTGCGTTACAATCTCACCACTAGCTTGTATATGGGTTATAGCGACATTCTTACGCATATCTTATTATGAATGCTATCTTAGATATGATCGAACATGTGTACATGGCCGCTTAGCCTACATCTATGTTATAATCTCAGCTCTTACTTATATATGTATTATAATGCTACTCTTACGTATATCTTATTATTAGTGTTACCTTAAGTACCAAATCGTACGATCGAATATGTATACATGGCTGCTTTGCCTGTTGTAATCTCAGCTCTGGCTTATATATGTATTACAATGCTACTCTTTCGTATATTTTATTATCAATGCTATCTTAGATACCAAATCGTATGATTTTGTAAACCGCGAAACCGTTTGGTATGTAAATCAATTATTTATATCTTAACCCTCTCAAACCTAAGAACCAAAGCCATATTACTGGCATATATAGGATACGCTACGGCATATTTATTTATTATTAAGCTATTTATATTGTCATAATTGGTAAGGGAGCAAAACGCTTCCTTACAAGCTTTACAGAACTTTTTCCTTTGAACGTTTTGGTCCATTTCTGTTTTTCTAAACTTGCAAAAGCAAGTTGTTCTGGGTTTTCTTTTCCACCCTTGTTTACAATTAGGATATCGTCGATATATGAGAAAACCACACCCAAGTTTTGAAACACTTCATTAATAAGTGTCTGGAAGTCTGCTTCCGAATTTCGAAGACCAAAAAGCATAGGTAAATATGTTATTACTCTTAACATTAACATTCAAGTCATGAATATCTGGTAAAGGATATCACCAAGTGCAGCAATTTGGTTCAATCTTCTGAAGTCACCACACGGCCGCCAATCGCTTCTTCCTTTTTCCGGGACCTAATGCAAAGGCGAAGCGCACGGAGAGTTTAAAGACATACTTACACCAGATTTTGCTAGGCAATCAAATTCAGTTTTAGCAATCTTGAAATTAATTGGATCTAGTCTTCTTTCTTTAAACAAAGAGAGTGGACTGCTTGCAATCAATTAATCAACATATGGTTTCATATTTCATAGGTGCATTGTAGTCTGGTTCTGAAAACATTTGTGGGCATTCTTCGAGGAGGCTGGTGTTTTCAAGAATAGCTTATGTGAGGTAATATTGTAAATAGGCGGCGAAATGTTAACAGACAAATTTGTCTGCGGATTTTCTAAGCGTTTACACTTGATGTCATTTAATAAACCATATCTGCATAAAAACTTTGTGCCAGCTGCCGGTTTGGCTATATCCAAAGGTAGGAATACTTGGACTGGTGGCCGCGTTTCCCGCCTCGTATTAGAAAACCGTTTAGATAATCTGAATCCATTTTTGGGCGGAACGAAAGGCGTTTATCTCAATTATAATAGGTGCCTGCAAGTATTTTAATCAGCGATATCTATTGGTGAGAGTGATGAAATAATATAAAGTATCAATGTATTGATTCGATGATTTTGAGCGTTCTATTTATTACTAATGAGTTATACAATGTATGCAAACGCTAATCATGGAACGATGAAAATTGCATTTGCAATATTCATTACTTTTGTTTTTTGGTTTGAAGAAATTTGCTATCGAGAGCCATCGAGCGCTTTTAGAAGATTACAGTGACGCTGCACCGCCATATTCCAATTGTTAGTTTTGGTTTCAACGGTTTAAAAGTGGTGATTTAGATCTCAATGACAAAGAACGGCCTGGAGAATGAAAAAAGTTCGAACACTATGAATTGTAAGGCTTATTGAACGAAATATTAGCTCAGACTCTCAAAAAACTTTGGCTTTTGGCGTGGATAAATCTAGCATCTAGGATATTTGTCAAAAAATGTAGTATATTGATATATTTACATTTACATTTGCACCTTGGATTAAATCAGCTATTATTTGTTTATGTCGAAGCTACGGTTTTTGGTTGAGAGTAGACAGATTAAAAGCTTGCTCGACTTGTTTCGTTTTGAATGCTTTCAGCTTGTTATAAAATATATGTTTTTGACTCCATTTTCTTTTCTCGATCTATACTTTTCTCTTGTTTATTAAATCGTTTTAAATTGTTTCCAAATAATTCCACAAAAGTCTGGTTTTGAATTTTTCTTCTGATTTTCAAAATCATCCCCTTGGATAAGGCCTGCAATAGGTGAAGAAGTTGTGTTAATATTCGAATCGGTGTTATGAAAGTGCCATCGAAGCAAAACAAGTTTTGTTGGCTTTTTTCCTGACAGGACATCTTTTCTTTTTCGTCTTTTTTTTATTACTTTAGAAGCATCGCCGATTGTAGGTGTCACACTCCTATAAGTTTCCTTTTGAATTCCTTTTGTTATATTAAAACACACAACTTTCTTCAAATTAAACTCTATTACATACAAAATTCAATTTTTTAAATTTTAAATTGATAAATCGACTACGAGATGACATTCAAAACATTACTCTTAAGCAAAAACAGAATAATTAAGATAAGGTTACCGCAACCATCTCCCGACATCACTCACCTTGCCCAGATTTGCTTTCATCCGCTAAAGCGTTGTTTTCCCATATTCCCTACATGACTACTCACTCAAATGTAGGAAGAGTTTTGTTCAATTATTTTTAAACGATTGCACAGCGCTCGTACTTTCATTGTCTCTCCGGTCAGTTCTGGACTTGTTTCCAACTCACAAGTCATTGGTCTCATATCTGCTTAAAATATTTAATTATTTTTAGACGATAGTTTTTGATTTTAATGCCACTCTTCGTGACGTCACATTCAGAAGTCCAGTCTATAATTTTTAGTTCCCGTCCTATACGAAATGTCTACTATTTTTTGCTGCTTTGACTTTTTTTTCGTATTGCTAGCGAGCAACGTACCATGTTAATTTGACTCCGGGTATGAAAAGCTTGGCTTTCATTAGAGATGCCTTCGTCATTAACACGATTTATTCTAACGGATATTTTTACATAGTTATACGCTTAGCTCTGAGTCTGAGCTTTTTTCCAAAGTTTACAACAGGATCGATGCTGTAGTAATGTACACGTATGACTAAATTAGCTACAATTGCAGCACTTAATTGTAATTCGTCTCTCGTTTTCTTAGTCATACCATCCGTTTTCTTTATTATCAATTTATTGTGGAATGTTGCAAAATGATGTTTAAAAACTCGTTGACAACTCCGCAACACAAATCGCATTGATCTTAATTCGTCATGTTTTCTGTCACCTCTGATACATTTAATAATAGTAGCTTCCCTAATCATAAAGTGTTTGCCACAATTATTCATCCCAAAGCAATAATCGCTCATGCTTTCGTTGAATTTCCGGACGAAGTTAGTTATTTCAAAATATATTTCTGCTTCACTAGCGCTTGAACCGAATTTGTCTTTTAAAAGAACAGATAGCTTATTCCATTTATTATAAAATTCGTGAGAAAAATATATGCACTTTTTTGGGTCTTAAGTTTTCCATATAAACCCGCATTTCTAGTCTAAACATTATCTTTCAGCGTCATTAAACGGATTAATTTTCATTACAGTATTAGCGATTTTTAAATAGAATAATTTAGCAAATATTGATGATTATTACATGACGCGCAAGGCAATGTACATTGTGGAGGGGATGGTTTTCATTGATTTGGCTAATATTGTTATTTGAGTTGTTAATTATTACACATATCTTAAGGATTTGAGTTTTGCTGCAACAAATTGCAGAAAGTTTTTCACTAAAGCAGCCGGCAATTCGTTTTTGTAAGCTGGACTCAATCCCTACCTACAATTTACGGGACATAGACATAAATCTTTTCTCTAACAAACAATTTATATTATATTCAGAAAGTAACAACATTCACATGAAGACCGTAAAATTGTACATAATTTTAATTATTTTGTACAAGTTTCAGTATCCTAGTGACGTTAATTTCGTTATTTTCAAAACAATGGAAATATATGAATATCGCATATAGATTCAATGTTGCTTTCTGATTAAAAAAAATGTGACATCCAAACTGTGTTCGCACGGATTTCGATAATTTTAGATATATAATACTGGATATAGTTTCAAATTCCACATACATATTTCAACTGTTGAGAACGGATTTGGAATTGGAATGATTATATGATTTCTTGGGGCTCTTATGTAATTAATCACCTTTTACTTGAATCCCCATCCAAAACCTGGTGGAATACATTTTTGACTACTAACTGGTAGAAGCAATGCCTTTTCTCAGATTCTTTTAAAACCTAAATACAATTTAGTGTTATGAGTATAAGCGACTTTGTGTGCTTTAATTTTAATTTCTAGGTGGTTAAACATTGGTTTCGTAATACACTCTTTAAGGAACGACAACGCAACAAAGACTCACCCTACAATTTTAACAATCCTCCATCCACTACATTGAATTTAGAGGAATACGAACGAACTGGCAATGCGAAAGTCGTATTACTTAATGAACAGAATAATTTACGTAATGAACAACAGCAGCAAGCGCGTTCCCCTCCAATATCAGTGGCTATTTTAAATCATAATAGTAATGACATGCAGCCAGCACAGCATCAACAACAACACAATGAACAGAAACATACGGACGATCTTGATACAATGTCCAACACCCAAGTGTCAAGTGCAGGAAATACAACATTCGAAGCAGACGTGCCAATAAAGACTGAACCTAGAAAAGATCTTAACTTGTCCATATCAATGGATTGTAGTAATAAAGATATTCAGCAACAGCAACAATTTGTGGCATCTAGTGCGACCGTCAACACATTTTTTAATCAACAGCATCAAAAACTGGGTTGCCCCATCACGGAACACAATTTAAATGATATGAACGATACGACGGTTGCATCATCAACTACCACGATTCAACACCAGCAATATTCCGCAACTACATTTTTTGGTAGCTACGAAGCAAAATCCGAAAGCGGTAGTTCAGATATGCATTCACGTCCTCAAACTCCTAATCGCTCAAGCACTCCAAATATATATAGCAGTATGAATGAGCTGTTGGGACAGCACATAGATACATTGCCACTGAATCAAATGCCTTGCCTACCAGCCAGTAGCATGGGACCTCCTAAAAAATTTCAATTAAATAGTGCCAACGCTAGCAACGTTAGCAACGCTTTATCTCTAATAGAACGTCCAAGCCACCAAAATAGTAATAGTAACAATTCAGGAGCGAACAGCAGTAGCGGCGTTATCCCAGTTAACACTAAAGCATTTGAGAAACACTCTCCTTCCCATGTGCAGTTTGATAACAACTCTAATTCTTCAAATTCTTCGTCGACTTCGAGTGGTAAACGTGCGAATCGCACACGTTTTACTGATTATCAGATCAAGGTTTTGCAGGAATTTTTCGAGAACAATTCTTACCCAAAAGACAGTGACTTAGAATATCTCAGTAAACTTCTTTTACTTTCACCACGTGTTATAGTAGTTTGGTTCCAAGTGAGTATTTGTTTGCTTTTGAATCACTAACGAAAATTGACTTCGTTTATTAACTCTTTTAGAATGCACGACAAAAGCAGCGCAAAATTTATGAAAATCAGCCCAATAACTCATTGTACGAGTCTGAAGAAAAGAAGCAAAATATAAATTATGCATGCAAAAAATGTAATCTGGTATTTCAGCGTTACTATGAATTAATACGTCACCAAAAAAATCATTGCTTTAAAGAAGAGAATAACAAAAAATCAGCTAAAGCACAAATAGCTGCAGCGCAATTAGCACAAAATCTTAGTTCTGAAGACTCCAATTCATCGGCTGATGTAAATAATACAGCGATGCTGTTGGCAGCAGGTGGTCATCCTTCCTCATCAACGCATGTTCAATTACTCCCGTCCAATTTTCACAAATCCAATACTGCAAGCGAGTTCGGACCGACGCCACTAGGTAATACAAGCAGTACGCCATCTGTTGAATATAAGACTAGCGCCGAAAATCAAAAAGTCGACTGCGATAAATGTAAGCTGACCTTCACAAATTTTGAACAGTTGCGTGAACATCAATTGTTGCATTTGGTCAACCCGAACTTAAATTTGTATGCAGCAACCCCCCAGCAGCATCCGGGAACCGATTCAAACACAGCGGTAGCCGCAGTTGCAGCCGCCACATATGGTCCCTTTGGAAGTATATTGCAAAGCTTACAACAAGTTGCCCAAGTACAACAACAACAGCAGCATCAACAAACAACCCAACCGCCTATGAAAAAAAGAAAATATTCTGAAACTTCTTCAAACGCCGACGATGCATCGTCGCTGGATGGCATATCATTGTCAGGCAATGAATATGAGTCCCAAGCAAAAAAGTATAATTTCTTGTATCAATACTTTTTGCAGAACGAAGGTAGTGCCAATTTACGATATCAAATTCAAATCACAGATAATCAGCAGCAACCCTATACCCAAGACACTGAAATGAATCTTGAATTTCTGGCGAACTTTTATCAACAGACAGAATCAAAAAAGCGAAATAGTTATGAGTTTTTACTTCACTATTATCTAAAAAGTGAACAACAGCAAGGCACAAATTTTAATCAAGACAACAAGCCTAGCTTGGAGTTTTTATTGCAATACTACCAGCTTTCTGAATCTAAAAAGTTTTTTCAAATTGATGGCTCTCCACAAATGACATCTGATGTTGCGTCGACACCAACCAACAACATTATACAAGAACAAACAAACGAGAGTGCTGTTAATGATGAAGGTCATGTTAACTTCCTTCATGAAGACGTGAACAGAGAAAGCAATTTATTTCATTCACTTACGAGTCAGGACAAAGTTGAAGAAGAACAACACCAGCAACAGAATTCAGAACAAAATAAGGTATTCGATAACGAACGTAATAATAATTATAGTGCTAAGAGCGATAAAAAAACAACGTGGAGACAAAGTCTGTGATAAAATTAGTTATGAGAATATAAAGAATAAATCATCATGGAGGATCGAAAAACTGGATTTACAACGAAAAAGTAACAACAGAAATCTTGAGCATATAGATCAATTAGATGGTTTAGAAGAGGTAAAGCCAAACCAAAAAAGACATAGAGCTCGTGAGCAATCGTCATCGTCGTCTGAAATTTCTGCTTCATTGCCAATCACTCAAACTGCAGAAGCATTGGCTGCTCGTTCTTCTATTGATGCATACAAGCAAGGATCTATCGCGCTCAACAAAAAACAGCAACCGCGATACCATTCAAATAATCGAAAATCACCAATCACATCGCCCAATATTTTAGTATCCCATCAAGAACAACGGCCAACATTCGACTCTATTGTTAATACAACAGCAGTGAAATCACACTTACCAGAATACAAGCAAAGTAAAAGACTTCGCACCACTATTTTACCGGAACAATTGAATTTTTTGTACGAATGCTTCCAAAATGAGTCAAATCCGAGTCGTAAAATGCTAGAGGAAATAGCTACTAAGATCAACTTAAAAAAGCGAGTTGTTCAGGTCAGTATTCTGTGCTTCAACTTTAAGGTTTTGTTATTTATTATGCCCACCACAGAACTTATAGTAGAGTATACAAACGTACGTAAAGCAAAGAAATACCCATTAGAAGCCTAATACAAAGTATATATTCTTGATCAGAATGGATTGCGAGTTCGATTTTTTCGACACTTAAACTAGCAAAGTTCTAGATGAGTTCGCTCAAACTTTGTAAATTTTTTTTCGAAAACTGTATTCTTGAACAAACAGCTACTGAATACACAAATACAATAGAAAATTGGTATATACCTTTTGTATACGTATGACATCGTGTTACGTAAACATGGTCTGAAGTATATTCCATTAATTTTTAAAGCATATGCGATCTTTGCTATATTTTTCAGTTAACTGTTTTATACATACATGGACATACGCGTATATGTATATACAATTGGTTTATATATATGCGGATTATTTTTCCTAAAAGACCTTTATCGTGTCAGTAGTAGTAGTGGTGGGTATAAAAAATCAATGTAAGCTTAACCCAACTTCTTGTTACAACTTTTTACTTTTTATGTTATACCTTTTGTTATTATATTATATGTTTTGTGTTTTTGTTTTGTTTATTATTTTCTATTTCTAGTAACTTGTGTAATGTGTTGCTGATCGAAAATATTGCACACCCACCTGAAGAGAAATGACACCAGATCTCTATAATTATGACATTTGAATATATATGTAATATATCCACAGATATATAAATACAATATAAATGTCATAAGAATATATACATATACATATGTACGTAGGAAGAAAAGAACATTTGAACCCCCTTCATTCACATATTTACACTTAGAGTGAGTCGCAAACAATATTGAAGATCAACTGAACGAAAAAATTTGCATTTAAAGTATATCCATAAGAATAAACACAAAAGTTTATCAAATCTCATCTAGGATGACACAATAAACAAATTTATGTGATGCACGTTTTACAAAGTGATTCAGACTGGAATTTGTTTAAAATATATATTGAATTTGAATACTTGGAACGGTTACTCTGCAATGCGATGTGAAAAACAAATTTTCTGTTCTTCTACGTCTCAAATGCAAACTCTTAAAAGCAACCAAGCAGTCAAGAAAAACTAATGATGGTTTGCTTTTATGTTACAGGAATAATAACTTCACAAAATTCCACTAAAATTATATTCGTATTCAGAAAACTGGCTGTTTTACCCAGCGTATGGCTTATCCACAAAAATTTAGCAAGTATATTCCAAACAAATTTTTTTCAGTTGATCATTCATCGTTTCATCGTTTCATTGATTTCTTAGAAACCTCAATATTGTGACAACTTTGAAATAGAGTACAAAAATTTTAAAAGGAGCATGTAATTTTTTACATTCCTAGGGTCTATAATAAATATATACCACCATTTTTGTTTTCTTTTGAATACGAACTTTAAACAATGTGGTTTTAAGTAATAGTTGAGTAAATGGACGTTACCTAGAAATAAACGAGCAATACGTCACATCGCTCAACAAGTCCCCGGTTTATTTAAGAAGAAAGTTTTTTTGAAATAATTGACTTTATTCGTCCACGTGCTGTAGAACGGTTTGTCTTTCCTCTTAAAATAGTATAAATCATTTCATTTAACCATCCTTTTTATCGACTTGTCACGCTATGCATCTTGGGAAAACAGCACTTCTGTCTTTCGCATGTGAGGGCGTTTTTTCGCTATTGATCCTTTATCTCTTTGCAAGAAAATGAACGATGACGACAGCTACCCACTCAGCTAGTAATCTTTTCTATTGTCTATTCCAACGCAAGAAATACGTTCAGCTCAAACAACGCTGAATGTGCAAACGCGGTACTCAATTTAAACAAAGCAATCCCATGGTGAAATGTTTATATCAAAAGTATACACAGTGCCTTCTGATATCTTTAATGTTTTCGATATTTCACGGAACTTCAGTTTTCAGTCTCCCAAGCCGATGCACTTTCAATATAATTTCTAAACCAACTGCCGAACTCGGGCAGTCAAAGCATTCATCAAGCATCAATGCTTGTACAGCTGCGTCTAAATTCGTTATACCAGTTCATAATAACTGATTTCTCTGATAAAGAGACTCCATTTGGCTTTTCTCCCATCACAAAGCAGCGGTTAACAAGCATATTTTTATCCATTGTTTTGGAAATCACGACTCTGGGGTCACTAAAACCACTATATTATATTATTTTGATATTATAGTTTGAAGGCTGGTACTATCCAGAAATCAAAGGGGTTTCTCAGTAGTGTGTGTTAACAGCGTGTGTCGTAATGTGTCCCTTAATATGTATGTGTTAGAGCGGAAACTTATTAATTGATATTTTATATATGTTGTCAAAATACATCACGGGTATTCTTCTAATTTAACATTTTGTCTAAATTATCAGTTGACCGTTACGTTATATAATCTACGCTCAAACGAATTTTCGGCTTGTGTTCAGATTAAGAGAGATTTGCAGATTCTTCCAACTACCCCAATTTAACGCCTCATCCTTCATCAGAGATCAACGGTGTTAAGTGACAATATTCTATATTCTTGAGTACAGTTGCAAATTTTCTTCTGTGTATTGTTAGCACGGAAATATTATATATCCTCCCGAATTTGTTTCAAATTATTGTTTTATCAGGGAAATAATGATAACTACAAATTGTCAGAACTATATTGTCGTTATTAATGGAAAAGGTTGATATGAAACATTTTTTCCTAATATATTGCATTCAGCATTGTTTCAGCATTTTTAAGTTTAAAGTAAAACTGCAATTTCATTTTAAAAGCTTGTAATGCGTCTTACTTTCCAAGTTGTAGATACAGTTTTTTCCTTACGGATAGTATTTCTTCGTAGTTCGTTTTATGATTAGTCTGAATCAACTAATCAAGCAATTTTAAACCCTTACATTCATTCAATCAAATTTGTTGCTTTTTAACTGTCTTCGGCTTTTTCTTTCAGTCTCTTAGAAATAACAATTTTCGACGAATTATTTAAAGTTGTAGCAAATTTACTAAGCAAATTTTTCGACGTTGCAATAACGATATAGAAGTTTAATTTTAAATCGTGTTATAGAGAAATTCCACAGCAAATTTTATGTATTTACTGACACGTATGTACATTCATTTCTGAACAGTTTTTTCAGTAATATACGTCGTCAATGATATTAATTAATGATAAACAATACTGAATTTTAAAGAGAAAGTTCTCCTTCTGCGCTCTTCTGTCCATAGAAATACGCTTCAGTTTGGCTACCTAGTTATTGAATACGCATACAGATATTTTTCCGTTCAGTTCCTTCGGGCTACCTTTAGGTGGTTTAATTAAATCCCGATTGATCCTACTTGGCTTTGTCAATGGAAGCAGCGTTTCTTGGTTTCAGCATACCTCTTTTATTATATTCTACGCTACTTTTTGTATATGAAGTTTGGACGGATCCAAAAAGGATTTGAGATTGATTTACCTTTTATTATATTAATCGATTCAGAATCACATTCTGAATCACTTTATGAACCCATCTAACTTGTCAGTTCGTCTGCTTGCCTTACTTTCTTATCTTCAACCTATAAAACGCAACATTTTGATCAAATTTGATAAAATTGACGTATTTTGACACAAGGACAAAAGCTGTCGCTTTATTTTGAACAGTGGTTATATGAATATCGAACGAAATAGAGTGGTTTGGATATTTAATGGCGGACCTTGGCGCACTATAATGTATTTACTCGTTTTTATCTGAGAAAGTAATATATCCACTCCCGCGGTGGAAATTTATCATCATTTAATTATTTTATTTGTCCTGGTGACTGTAATAATGCAACTATTATAATGGGGTTCTTTCCTTTCTTATGCGAGATAAATAATATTATTGCTTTTTCCAGAAGTTAAATACCGTCCTCTCTCCGTTAGGAAAACTATTAGCTAGTGGATTGAACTTAGAAGAGAACTATAATTCAAATATATTATGCAAAAATTTGGTGCACATATGTCAACACAGCGAGAAAACACAAAAGTTTGAGAAAAATTTCTTTATGGAATGTCTTCGACGCAGCAACTAAAAATAAAATTCTCTAAACAATAAAATACTTTGAATAAATCTGTGGTTTATTTTTCATACACATCTATGACTGTATATTTTTTGATCGACGTACATGAAGGGGAATTAGTTTACCCAATTTTCTATGTGTCTGTCCGTGATTATATTTTCAAGGCTACAGACATATGCATCTGCACAAATCTTTTATTGACAAGTTCCTAATGATATCGTATGGAAGGAAAAAATGGAAATTTTGTTTTCGACATAACATTAGATTTGAAATATCGTACGCCAGCTTTCGAAATATGGATGAAGTTTCTTCTTGTATCAACGAAGGAATGGTGGGTACAAGATAATTCGGTCTAATGCGAATATGCCATTTTTCGTTTGTATTTTTCAGTTTATTATATATATATATAATTAATGAGTAATTTCGCACATTATAAATGCATGTATCTAATTTAATTAATATATGATGCTAAATATATTCGAATGTATGTAAAGTGTGTATGTGCGCCGGTGCGCGTGTGCGTGTGCGTGTATGGCCATCCATAGCGCTTACAAACTGAACGTACCCCACACACTCACTTTGTCTATAGCTTTTCTTTCCAACAGCCATGGCTATTCTCGCTCATGCCACATCTGGTGGGGTCTTGGTGGATTCAATTACTAGTTTCCGGGCCCTATGTACCTTCTTCATGGTTCTTCTTCTTGGACGCATTTCGTCTCATTCCGCGGGATGTCAATGGTCTTTGTTCCTGCGGTCACTACTGTGGTCGATCTAGAAACGGTCCAAAAACTGCTTAATGAGGATAAGATGCTATAATGGGTTCGCTATTTGAAAGTTATCTAATCCTTAATTATTGCCCGCGGTGATAATTCTGCAAAGGCGAAGAGGCTAGTCTCATACGTGTTCAAGTTTCTTACCTTTTTTTTGCTTGCGAGTATCACTCTCATTTCTTGCTTTGCTAGGTCTAGCCGATTTTTGTTTAGCTACGTTACATCGTGTGAATAATCGTGGCTTTCAATCACAATGCTCACAAAATTTCGCGACCAGATCCCATGTCCGCCATAGTTGCAAAAGAGTCTGAGACAACTGGTGATCGACCACACCGCAACTTCTTCAGCAAGCTCTACCACGCTGAAATATTTGGCACCAAACTATAGAACCAGCGCGGCACCACTAGAGACACATAAAGTCGAGATCTCGAAAAATTTCTGAATAGAGGCTATCTCATGGACAGTGCGTACTATCCATTATACCCGCATGTATGTGGTTTGTCATAAAAAAGGGGTTGCATATGGAAAACTTCAGTATATTTTGGCACATAACACTTCACAGAAGTGACTGAAGGACTATACATTGCATTCCGTTACTTTATAGAACGTCACCCCGAGGTCGCTGAGTATAGAACGTTGTAAGAGCGTCGCCGTCCTAAATTCGTTCTCCGGTTGTATCGTGTGTTGCAAGACACATTACGTGCTGCATGACGTCCTTTGCAGATTGTCTTTCCTCGGCCACCAACATCAGACAATGGTATGTGCTTCTGTTCAATAACCACCTTTAATAATAATAGTCGTCAATAAATTTAACTCGGCATTCGACTTGTTTTTCGACATTCTGCGTTAGTGTGTATAGAACTCAACATTCGGCCATCGATGCGTCCAAGCAAACTGTGTTGGAACTACTTCCGGTTTTTCCACAGCCTATTGTAACTTTTTTCCTGTAGCCTCCCGACTAACAATTTGTATAGACATTTAGCGAATTCGACTTAAGACCTAAACTATGATAGTGAGCAAAGGACCTAGCATATAATCTTATGAGACGCGTATGAATTTTTTTTAAGATCCTCTGATGTCTACTACACAGCGTCCTGCTCGACAGGTCACCGTTAACAGTTAGGTAGATACCTTCTATATAGAAGTTTGCAATACACTTAGCACAGATAAAATATGGTTTCAGCCCCCTAAACTTCTAGCTTTACCAATGTAAGGGTTGGGATTTGAGAAACAAAAGGAGCACCAATGCTGTGTCTAGTATAAAAATTTGACATTTATGGCAGTTTGTTGTGCTATCAACAAATGTGGAGCGGACATACGTGATTAGTTTAAAAAATGTTTGCGCGGTATTTGTTTTGTATTCAATATACATAGCAAATACATAGCATTCGCGCACAATATTTTTTTCTCTCTCACTGCTCAATCAATACAAAAAATAGTCGTGTTTACTCTATATCATTATTGAAAATGAAATATGGATCTATTTTGAGAGTTCCAAGTTCAGAAGATCATAAGATTACTAAAGCACCCCGATCACATCGGCCGCAAGACCTTCTTGCGATGTACCAACGTTTTAAAAAATTCAAGTAAGGCCTCGTGGCAAAAAGTGAGCTTTTGCCTGCATGCTATACACAAAATTCCCGAAAGATGGGAAAATCTGTAATTGTCAATGAACCATTTAAAAAAAGTTTTCTAAATTAACATGTTTTTATTTTTGAAAAAAAATATTCTATGTAAGAACGTTCTTTACGCCTAGCGTCATTGTCATGCAGGGCTCTTTTCTCGTCTGTCATATGTTGACTTCCGTTCTGACTTGCGCCTTGTAGCTTTGAAATATTTCTTTAGCAAGCTAGCCGTTTCAATCCATCAATAAAGTGGATATAGTTCGCTTATGCAGTTTTGTAGCGATGCTTTTTGACTTTCTCGTGCTCCTAGTCATATCCGTCATAATCGTGGCATGGTCACCATATGTGCAACGTGATGAGATGCCACTTGCGGTATTCGGCTAGTGCGGTACCTATGAACAAAAATTTTAACGCGCTAAATACCATCTATACTCCTATCCCAGTTAGGCACAATCTATAAGTCGACGTTGTTTAATTAATATATTTCCGTCCAACAATTCTACTCCTTTCCATTTTTTTAGGTCATTTAACACATTTGCCACGAGGTTGTTGGAACGTTCTTGGTATTTCAGACCAACAAACAAGATATGTTCAGTTACAAAACCGTACTTGCTGTATCTTTAACCTATGTAAGTACGCTCAGAAAAAAGTATGACCGCTTAATCATTGCGTTCAGCGGTAGCTAACCTCAGCATACTATTTTCTAAAGCATTGGCGCAATCTGGTACGCGCCGATGCGCCCAGTTATTCGACCTATTACACCGTTCCTGCCACTCTTCCAGAAAAAAGAGGTTTGCTCGCCGTTTAGCCTCACCAGTCTGCATGTGGTAAAGTTCGACTTTACGGATGCATTCCTTGCTCCGCGTGTCAGTTAGCATCATACCAGCGATAACCAATTCCACGTCTTCCGACACCGTATGCTTAGACGAAAGAATCGGCTGTTGAATACCTCTTGATTTGTTGAGCGCAAAACGAAGAGTCACGAAATATAGTTGCTATTACCTCTTTTGCCATCAAGTTTCTACGTTGCTACGTTTGCTATATCTGCTGTTTTTTTATAAGCGTCTATATGATCTTTACCCACAGTTGTTTCACGAGGTCTTGGGAACCTGTGGCAGTGTTGCCAATTTGAAATGTAAACTTTCCTTCACCTTCTTTACGGTTATTAATATTGCGTCCGTTTTTCTTCTGCTAACTTTAAATCAACTGAGTCCATTTTTTAACAACTTTGGTTGTGCCATTTATTAGAGCGTTGATTTATTCTAGAGACTTTGCTTCGATTGTTATGTTATGTTATCGCTCTGGGAATGTTAACGTACATAGATACTATCGTACACGGCCTAGAACTGAACCCTGAGCTACTCATCCAGTAATCCATCGTCTGCTGCTCTTCACGTTCACACCGAAGTTTTCTGCCAATAAAATAGTTAGCTACAATATTCATAAGATAATGTGGGAAACTTCTTTCCTAGAGGGGAGCGATGATACAGTACCAAACTGCTGAGGTGAAAGCATATATGCCGTCAAACGTTTTTATTAAGTTGTATTTGTTCTTGTCTTCCATCCAGTATTTTTCTTCTGTAGCTTCCACTGCTATTTGGCGATCATATTTTTCGCGTTTGCGAAGTTTGCTCATCGTGTCTTGCACCTTTTTTGTGTTTGATTTGTTTTGTGGCGGCGGCTATTTTCTCCGCGGAAGTAAGTCTAATGTTTTCCCGGTTGTCTACCATTGGTAACATGTTCTTCTCTGTGGGAATAAATTCCCCCAATGAATACAATTCGTTGGGGGGTTTAAAAAATAGAACTTTTTGATAACTAATGTGATGTTTATTTATCGCTGAGGAAAGTGTTAGTTCCTTGACAAGTACTGCTTCACCAGTACACAAAATTTTTTCGCTTATGAGCACAGCGTCTTGCCATTTTTATCTCACATACTCGTTTAATTATATTTAAACCATTTGTAAAGTTTGCAGAGTTCCTGGTCTCTTCATCTCAAATAGCTGCTTAAGTATTGGCTTTGCGTTGTCAGTGAGTATACGTGGTCTAGGCCTATCTTTTTGTATCTAGTGTACCCCGCCCCATCTTTGCATTGCTTAGCATGGCCTTCTTCGCTACATTTTAAACAGAATTTGCTTCTGTTGATTTCATTTTTGCCATTTTTGGCTAAGTAGACTATTTCCTGCCATCCGCTTATTTTGCTGACCTCCCATTTTATTTTTATTTTCTCTGGGTCCAATAGCACTGTTTTATCACTTTTAATTGGGAAGAATACGACTGTTGCTCGTATACCGACCTGGGCTTCTCGTAACGGTTTAATAGTACTAGCTATTTGTAAGCCATTAAATTACTTTATGATTGTGGCGACTATTTTTTATAATGTTTTTATTTTACCCAGATCCTTTATTCCACCCTTGACCCTTTACCTCGCGCTAGTTTTATCCTTAATAATTTTTTCCGTCCTTCTTGTTGAATCATTATCCACCTTGTTCTGCTGGAGTTCCAGCAATATTTTGCGTTTAAGGGTTTAACATGCTTTTAATTTTTAATCTCTTTGAGGATGGCGCTGTATATTTTTTGTGCCTTTTGATATTTTTCCTGCGTTCTGACGGCTGGCCGTTATCGTCAAAATTGGTTACTTAGCTTCACTAGGCCTGCCCGTGCTAAAAAGGGCTATTTCTTTGATTGTTGGCGTTTTTCGCTCTTTTTTACAGTAACATTTTCATTTGTGTTTCTTGTTGGCTCATGTTGTTATATCCTCTTTTTTTAGTATAGGCGCTCTGTGCGTGATCTTGGTTGCTACACACGCGCGCGTTGTGTTTATGTGAGTGTGTGTGTGTGTGTGTGTTATCTAATTAAAGGAACTAACGCTTTTATTATAAGTTCAGCTTTAAATTTGTATGTACTTCTGTCGGGATTATAGGTGTGGTTCCAAAACTCTAGAGCCAAAGATAAAAAGTCACGCAATCAGCAGCGACAGCTACAACAACGACAGTTGTCTAATGTTGCGGATAATAACACTGATAGCAACACCGTCAACCTACAAAACAAGACATCAAAATCAATTGTAAACACTACAGAGATTAACAGTAGCATTGTAAGCGACTGTCGTCTATGCGAACTACCACAAGTAAATATCCAACAACACGCTTTCACAATAGGACACATACAAAAAGTTAAGGAAACTTCTTACTCAACCAGAAACTCCAGCAGCCGCAAAGACGGTCACTAACACTAAAGTTATTACGGATAAGAGTAAAGCAGGTTATGAGAGCGGCGCCGCTGAGACATTAACAAAAAGTTCATCTCATCATCAACCAGTTGCTTTGATGGTTCTTGCTTTGAATTCAAAGCCTAGTGAAACAATGTTAGCTTACATAGCTAAAAAGTCTGGCGTAGGAACTAAATTACCAAAAAATTGCAGTTCACTAAATGAAAGAAACGTAATTCCAAAACAGCCAAACCTAGTGGGAATGCAGGCAAACACCAGCATTTCTTGTGACTTTGAATTCATAAGTGGTGTTCACGGTAATGTTGACCGTCGAAATATTAACAGTGATGAACATAAACGTGACCTAATTAACAAAAACTTTCTATCTGGCGGTATAAGAGAAGATGAGACTGTTGATATAAACACTATTGGCTATGGCAATAACAATGTTACCAAATGACAAATATTTCGAAAAGCAATAAAATTCCCGGTGAGTTACAAATGTGCAAAGAGTCACCGACATCTTTTATCTAGATAAATATGTAATATATATATAATGAACTTAAGTAAAAAGTAGGTGACATTCTAGATGTTCTGTATAAAGCTATTAAGCATCTTCATTAATATAACTGATTTTAAACTGATGTTATTTTTTTAACGTATCAATTATACATTGAACTGGATATGGATTTGCAATAATTATACAACCCAAACTTCGTTAGAAATCAGAAGACCTTTTTGTAAGTAGAATTGAAAATATTTTAAGAAAATTTTCATAAAAAATCTCTCTGTGGTTTATTACTTTTTAAGTCCGCTGGCTGCATCACATAAAAATTAAAGAAATTTCTTCAAAATATATAAAAAAAATATTTAGAAAGCAACAAAAATGTTTACGTCAATAGTCCCGACTAGTAAAAAAAAGATATACTCTAACGGTGTGTGATGTTGTGTTAATCATGAGGATTAGTCAGAGCTAAGTCATTCACTATGAAAAAAACCTTAGTTTTTTTAGTTGTAATATTTCAGACTGATACAAATTAATATATTAATATATTATATATTAATTAATAAAATTAAAAAACTTTTTCCGACGCAATTGGCCAATTTTTTCTAGACAAGCTAGATTTGTCTATGTTGCAACTATACTAATTTGATTATATCTTCTATAATCCAACGAATATTTCTACGTTTTAGGCAGAAAACATTTTAATCGTTCGGTATAGTAACCAGAAAGGGATTTTACGGCAATTCATAATAAGCTAAATGAAATATTTTTATATTGCTAGGAAAATTGAACTTTTAATGATTACTTCAAACCACATCGTATTTTTTGCGTTTAAAAGGAAACAGAACTATTGCCCTTTCTATTTTTAAAAAAGAAACAAATGCTTCTCGTACAGTTGTTTGTAGTAGTCTTTGGTTCTGATTGTTCTCAACGTAAAAAGCCTCATTTTTGAGGACTCCTGTTGAAGAATTATTTAAATCAGGGAATTGCGCATTTCAATTTACGTAAACGATCTTAGACAGTTTTAAACTACTTAATAAGGCTTTATATTATAGACGTAATTTCATCCAAATTTGAAAACTCTTACGAGTTCCTTTTATAAAAGAAAATAACTCATTGGCCAGTGTATCACGTGGGTTTTACTGTTGAAACTATGTATTACATATAATAATAAGCCGCCTTGTCGAATGCTTATTTTCAATCTCTTGCCTTGTTGAATCCAAATAGTTCTTATTTGAAGATTTAAGAGGTATTTGGATGTTATTTTAATCTAATTTTTATCCTTGCATATGGTATATCGATTAATTATACCACAAATATTGTTTTACAAGAAAATATTTATCGGAAACAAACGTAATAAATTTTATTATTAATTTTGGTTTTGATATACTTTTTTTTCGCTTGAAGATAATTTCTTCATTCTAATTCACGATGTAATGAATTACCTTAGCCAGGAAATTACTCAGGCCTTGTTTTGTTTTTGTGTCTATTTGTTTCCAAAAAATATATAAGGAATATAAACATAAATTAGGAGTTACAAAATTAAGGTTTCCTACTATTATAGAGATAATGAGTTACCACGAACGGTAACTGCAGCGAATGTAGGCGCTACTTACTGGACTTTACGTTAGTGGTCTTACTATGCAAAAACAGTAAAAGATGCTGGGTTTGACAGTATGCTGATTGAGACTATAATGTTCGGCAAGATAAAAAGCAATTAGAACTGCAGAATTAAAGATGGGTTTTATGCACATCACCGAAAGATGGGAGGTATATTCATTTTGCGATGTCATTGGCAACACCTAGAAAACGTTATGTTATGAAAAGTTTAACAGAATACTTGGCTACACAGAAAATGAGAATGAAAGCGCAAGTAGTTAAATGGCTGGTAATTAAAAACGCTATTAATGTTCTTGATAACAGAAACACCAATAGTCTCTGAGACTTTACTCCCTTTAATTTTGGATTTACTCTTGAGTTTTCTATATTTCCAGTACTCTCTGATTGTATACACTCTGTATATTTTATTCACAAAACGGTTCTTGAAGTTGAAAAGAAAAGCAAAGGAAACCTATGTCATAATTGAACTTAATAAATATACTTGTATGTATAAATGGGTGCTACACACGTTATTTATATTTTTATTTACAAAAATAATATTAGTTTGAGGTAGATGCCCGGTCAAAGCCCTATGCGAAGGAGCCCTAAAGATGGAGCAGTCTAATGGACGAGCTAATAAGAATTTTAATAAGAGGATGGTATAAGGTCTTATTCTTGGTGGAAAACTGTAGATTGACATAAACTGACAGACAATTTAGAGGGACGGACTGCCGCAGTTTTTAATACAGGAGTGTGCAGCCCCTTATAACCTTCTGAAGGATAATTTATTGTTTTAGCATTTAACATTTGTCAGTAAACTACTTTGTTTTATAAACAAAAATCTTCAGTGTGTTTTCGAGTATGTTCCAAAAAAGTTTGAATAAAGTTTGATCGTTTAATACCAGATTTGCTAGCTATATTACTTCTGTAGATTGTTATCATAATGCACATTTTATTGATTATTTGTAATTAAATTGTATTTGGCCTTGCACTTAGCCTTATATAGCCTATGTTCCTTGTAGAAACAACAGGAATTTATAAACGCATGTATATAAATTGTACTTGACCAATTTTAAAAGGAAAGAACAAGAATAGAAGTTCCCCTCAAGCGATAGGCTGCTAGGATACCTCTTCTATATGAGGGGACGCGTCTTTTGTTATGACACACTCGCGAATGCTATTAGATTATAAATCTTAATGAACGTCCTGCGATATCATGTCGACCAGCGTAATTCGCTCCACCCTCTTCCTAGATGTTACGAGGATCACCTCCGTTTCTTGTGCCGGTAAGTTTAGTCCTACCGACAAGAGGCATGTGCGTATTGTCCCGATGATATTATTAGCCCGGAGAGTAATGTCGTATTAATCGTTTGCATCGGTTTTCTTTGTTATCTTATATATCAGCTCCCAAAGGTCGCCACTCATCTCCTCCAAAAGAATGCATTTTAGTTACTTGGAATTATGGCTCCTATAAGTTGCCCAATTTCTCTTTGTATACAAGCTGATAACCAAGACGTGCACTTGCTTGCTAGCGTCTTTGATATAAACTTTTTGCTCTGTTACGTTTTGTTTTGTTACATGATCTGTCCATCAATATACTGGAGTCTACTTTCTGGTGAACTTTCTTGCTGCCAATGATCAATCGCAAGTTTGCTCAATTTGGTCCGTAATTGTATTTAACATCAATTATTTTGCGTTAACAGGCAAAGAGCATGTCTTTGTTTCTTGTCATATGAACAAAGCCTCCCTTTGATCGGGCTATTACTCTTGTCTTTAACTTGTTTTGTTTGTTTATGACATTAGCTACTATTTTTGTTCTTAACCTAGACTTCTTCTGAACTTCAAAATCAATCTTAAAACTACGGCCTAGAATGTTTATTATTATTGTTCAATTAATATATATGTGTATGTCAAGGTGTTAAACGCATTTATATTTTGTATATCCGCACAGTAGTATTTAACTGTTATAATGTTTGCTCATGTGGTTGAAAAAAGTTTTACCTAACTTGTTTTACATGTCTAGCTGAGTCGCAACCTCAGCATCTGATATACAGTAGCCTAAAAGTGCCGAAAATTAAAGTTTCTCTATTAAAAATTTCATTGATGGGTTAAGGATCAAAAAATATGTTTCATAAGAAACACAAATTTATATTAAGTAACATTTCAAGATTTTTCTTTGACATAAGATAAAGTTATAAGCAAAAAAATGTACTTAAATTTTATAAGAAGCACATAAAAGTCTGCATACAGCACCACTAAAAGGTTTGAAAAAGAATATCTTTAGTTAACGGCACTCAGTTTTTGTACTTATTTTCGTATACGTAGATGTAATATTATTTCATTGATTAAATCGAGTTTCTCTTTATTTGTTTCCCCTAAAATGTCAAAAAGTATACAAAAGCGCAAGGCAATTTCTCAAGAAGTTAAAAATATGCTTATAGAGTTAAGAAGAAGGGAAATAGCAAAAACAAAGAGAATTAGTCGTTCTGCTAATCAAACTATTATAAAAAACTACAATAACACAATAAACTTATAGATATAGAGAATGCTCTAGATATTGCAAAAGAACTAGAAAAATATAAACCAATTAGTATTCATCCCGAAACAGTTTCATATATTTAAAGATCCAAGAATTTCCATAGCCATTGATAGACATGCATCTCTAAAGCATGAAGTTCCACCGTGTTTTTCAGTTGGTTATAAATTTTGAAATGATTTAAGTTACTACATGATTTAAATCAGCTTGGAGAAGACATGACTAGAGCTCCGAGTTAAAAAGCGAAAACACTTTGACGTGTGTGAAAAGTGCATTTAAGAATATACCATCAAGTTCGCAGTATAATTAATTAACTAAATATGATGCGAAGCCTAAGCATGTAATGTTCATAATAATCATTTGTGGCTAATTCTAGATAATATTCAGCTATGCGCCATTAGAAAATGCCATTAGTGCATACGAAGCGAATTCCAGGACATTTGTGTTGGTTGGCCTTTAAGAATATATGTTCGCTAGGACGTTATAAAGAGAATCGAAAATTTCGGGTAATTCCCTCTATTTTTCAATATCACTATTCACAAAATGTCTACTATCGCCCTTGTAAAGTGTCTGTGCAATAGTGAGATAAAGTTATACTGCACAGTTTTTCAGAATATAAGATGGTAGCCCATCCTGACTCGACATGCAGCAATACTTTAATGATTGTAATCCTTGTCAGAGATAATTATTCTTTGGATGAATATGCTATTATTTAATTGATGCGGGTAGGAATAGGAAGATTAAAAGAAGAAGAAAAATAAAGCTTTGAAATCGTACGATTATCGAAAGGTCCATAACCATCAAAAGACATAAAAGAGAGAAATGCAGTACATTTTCTTTCAGAATTGATGAATCTATAGAATCGTTTTGCGTTACTTAGGACCTTCCGCAAGTGCCTAGAACACAGTTTCGGCCGAATTAGGAGAGGTTGTTACTATCCACAGAGTATTTAGGATAATCGAGGGTAAAACCATCTTTTTGTATTTTTTGAACAATCTACTCTTATCATATTTTATCCACTTTGACCAATGTTTAAACCATTGTGCCATTTGACCAATGTTTAAACTGAGTGCGAGCTACCAATGCCTTAATGTCCATGAGGGATTGATTTAGCTTGGTGTTCGTGACTAGGCTCCTAAGTAAAGTGAGATTAGTTATATTAAAAACAAATCTTGACTTGACTGGGGTTAGACGAATTAGACAGATAAGACGTGATAACTTTACTGAATTGTATTGATACGTTAAGTAAAGGACGATGAAGATCTGCGGGTAAGACGAATTATGAACAACGGCTAAGTGAGAGATCTTGCGCAATAGAAAATGTTACGTCCGAAATCCTATTATTAATATTTGGAATATCATTAGGCTGGAGAAGTCCTAAGGCACAAAGGCCCTCTAGAAATTCGGTATATTCATCTCGAGATCCAATTGTGTTCAATTGCCTGCGTGATCGTGCTAAGCACAATTATCAAATATAGTTGCTTCATGCTATCTAGCAGTTGATGCATAAAAAGGACAGTTTTTTGTATGTACTTATGTGATTAAGAACGATATGAGAATATGTTATAATAACGATTCTCTGTCCAACTATCACATGAACCCCAATAAATTCAATCGCCCAAAAAGCTTAAGCTACAATGAAAAGACAGAGGACATCGTTGTAGGAACACCACCATGCATGTTATTTACCCCGCCAGTTCTGAGCACGTAGACGCTAGCAACAAAGAGCTCATGGAGGTGTATTTTAGGCTTCAACCAAGTTTCAGTAAATGCTAGCACTGAAACTTCGTCGTTTAAGCAGCTAAGATAATATTGGCGCACCTTAGAATTTAGGTCTCTAACATTTTGATAAAAGATAGAGAAATGACTATGTAGTTCTTTAAAGTTATACTAGCTGTACACATGGCTGAGAAATCAATCATAGCAGGATCCTCCTCGGGAATATCTATCAGAAACTATCACTGCCTTCAGTGTCCTTCGATGTCTGCACGGACTCTAATGCTCTTGTTCATTCTCCTGAATTAAGTGTAACGGAGAAACACGTGAGGACTTAGGTGGTCTACAACTTTAAGACTTAAGTAAGAATTAGAGTTCGACTTCATCCGCCTTAAACGTTTCGGGTTAATTAATTAATTAATTGCGCTTCAATGACCTGCGTGTAGAGCTGCACAGCTGTGTATATCACTGGATGCATTTAATCTTGGTCCCAAGCTAATAAAACAAATTGGGTAAGCAAAGTGGTGCAGATGCTGCCTACTGAGAACAAGTTTTGCAAGGAAAGGGTACGATTCTCGGAAAAAGAATGAATTTTTAAATTAATAACGGGATCTAATACGGGAATCGCACTTTATTTAAATTTTTTCGAAGGAAGAACTGAGATTTCTACTTGCGAAACTTCAATTTGTTATCTCTGCCAGAAACGAACCAAAATTGTACGTTGCAGCCACAATGGGTTGCCTTAGTTGGTTTGATCCTCTTGTGAAAGAAATGACCATGGATGTTACCAAACTTACAATGATATCTGCATACCTAATTATTGTTTGGTGATCGTCTTCGATATGGGCCTTTACCTCTACTGTGGCACCTGCGCCTATATGACTGCTCCATATTTCTTCTTAGATCACACACATCCATAGGAAATTTATTAAAAGTTTCACAAATGATTATGGTTCCTAAAAGTAATTTTTCAACGATATTTTCTAGTCGATGCATTTTTGATTGAACTTTCATAGGCAGATTGGGTTTTGCTTTTAAAGAACTAATAATTTCAAATATTGTCTACTGTTTTCAACAAATTAGAAATATGTTTCATTTTAGTGAAGCATTTAAATTTTTGGGTAATTTCCGTTATCAAATCTTCGATCTTTATATTGAAATTTGTATCGGTTAAATAAATCAGCGAATGGTAAAAACAGGCTTACGATCTTTGCGTTTTCTGAAAAGAAAAACGTTCGATAAGCGCGGATTTAATACTATATTGTATTGTATATATACGGCTGTATATAGGGTTATATTGTATTATATATATAAGATTGTCTATGTATATAGGTTGTCTATTTGTGGTCCAGATTTAGGACCCTGTTCCAGTAACATATGCAGAGCACTTATCCATGGGCTCATATTTTTGTTGTAATGCTTGTCATTTTACAAGGTGGATCGTTTAACACCCGCTGAACGTGTTAAAATAGTACAATTTTATTACAAAATTCTGCAGTATGTGTATTTGGTGCGTTACGCTGTTAACGAAGTGTCGCAAAATATCCAAGTTTATCCATTATGCCGTGCGCACAGAATTTGAGACTATTTTACGGCACGTTATGGAGTATTTTGCATTTGGATTTGCGTCTTCATCCTTACAAAATTTAGCTAACACAAAAACTGAAGCTAGCTGAACATGCAATGCGTGGAAGATACGCTGGTTGGATGCTCGAACAGCAGACTTTTCGCCTGATTAATACGCGAGTATGCAAAATTGTTGCATCTGGGACAGTGAAAATCTACAAGTAATTGCCGAAGAACCTTTGGATTCCTGAAAAACCACTCTATGATGTGACATTTGTTTTGGAGGTGTGATAGGTCGGTACTTTTTTTGAAAATGACCTGCCAATGAAACGAACCGTCAATTATGATCGCTTCAGCTACATAATTATCAATTGCTTTTAGCATGAAATTCAAGATCTGTACCAATTCTACAAGACTGTGCCAAAAGACGCGCACCGCCTTTGACATTGTTGCGCGAGAAATTTACTGGACATGTAATTCCGCACACAAGTTATGACTGAACTATTTCCCGCAGACAAGTCGTCAAAAATTGCTTCAAAAGGATTTAGTCCTATAAGATATCCTGTGGAGGGCATATGACTGACGTTTTATTCCATAAATAACAGCAAGGTTCAAGCAATATGCAGAAAAGAAAAGTTACCCAAATTAAAAATTTGTTTTATAGCAGAGCGGATTCCGAGAAGTACCAGGAGTAAGCTTTTGGATCACTGTCGACATAAATGTTCGATGAAATCGTTCAATTATTCCATGCAAATGCGGATAGTACGGAGAGAAACAAAGTATTCTTGCTCGAAGATACTTCAAGATGTGGGAAATGGCCGTATGTGAACTGGCTTTCACGATCCAGATATATTGTACAAGGACATCCCATGCGTCAAATCCGTTCTTCCTAAAATACCTGACAAACTGTATTAATTGTGATATCTTCCATAGGAGAGCTGTTCAAGGCGTGAAATGATCAACGGTTGCTAGAAGATATCGTTGACCTTCTGACGGTGGAAGTAACCTAGCTATGTCCATGTGTGTACCTTCAAATCCTCTCGTTGGAATAGGAAAGTTTCTAATAGTCGCGTGTTATTTATTCGACTGACACTTTCGACAATTTCTAGCCCATTTCTTGCTGTCTTGTCTTGATTTATAGAAGGCCAAACAAAACGTGAGAATATTAATTTCCGTATGACCAGTCATCCGTGACCTGAGAGTCTACCAAGTATGGTAAAGACAATCTTTCTAAAGTCTGCCGTGAAATAAGGTCTTGCAATATCTGTGAAAAGGTTAAAGAAACAGTTTATTTTTTTGAGTGAAAGATTTTAGTTTGATTGTAAAATCTTTTTCAATTCGTCGTCATTATCTTTAACTGCCATGAATTGTTCATAATCAGTATAATTAAATTCTTCAATTCGAGACAATGTGTGCGCCACAACATCACCGCGGAAATATGTCTTTCTTAAATCTTGGGCAATCAAGCCCAAATGGATCCATTGACCAGGACATAACGTTTCAGGGTTTGTGTTCAAAGTATAAATAGATATTTGTGATCTCGAAAGATATGAACGATCCTCTTTCAAGCATGTGATTGAAGTAACGAACTGAGGAGTATATTATTAATAATTCTCAGTGAGCGCATACGCTCTGTTTAGCCTAGGCTGGACTTCAGTTTTTTAAAAAGAAGGTTAGCAATCCAGACCAGTCATTGTTTTTTGCCCAATCACACCGCCGTTAGCAGTTTTAGAGTCTTTAGGATGCAAAAGCCAAGTGTTTCGTCAAATTTCGAAGATGAAGTTTAACGTTGCCCAGATTCGTCGCAGCTCGGAAAATTGATTATCTTTTCAACCGTATCTTTTTTAAATTGTATCCTCAGGTGATAAGGCCTAGGACTAGAATCAAAGTAGTGAAAATGACGCGTCCATTACGATATATGCCTCAACCAATAATCAATGGTATATTGTAGCAATTAGGAACTGCAATTCTATTAAACTGGCGTTAATGTCCACAACAACGCCATGCGCTACTCTTGTTAGCTACGCCATGATGAGTACTTGCCCATTGGGCTCAAGCATGTACGTATAGCCACGGCTAGTTTTTCAACATTCAGACGACGATATCTAGCATGGACTACTCAATCTATAGCTTCGATGTAATGATAGCCGGTACATTCCAAGTGCCGATTAATCGACATCTTACAGATGTGTAGATACTCCGAAAGTATTTCTGTAGATGAATTGCCATCTTTATGGATCGTGGCAGTATCAAGGGAAGGTTCTTGGCTTACTTTCAACGAATGATGAAAAATGAGTCTGCCAACGCTTTATTTTTAAAATCAGGAAGTATATGGATGAAATGCTATCATATATATAACACCAGCTATTGCAAATTTCCAATAAAACGCACCACCAGCGGGAGTCACGATCAGCAAAAAACTGAAGAAACGCAAAAGTCTTAATTTGTGTACCGTTGACTGCGTATGAGCGCAACGGAAGCTGGTAACTGGTAAAAAGTGATGACTTTGACTGAAACGATTTGGAAACTCCAGATATATCAGCTCCAGCGACAATCAAAAAATAGCATTTACAATGATAACCTTTGATAAAAAACGTTGCAAGATGTGACGAGTACATTTTTGGGTGCTCTTACTTCCGAAAACATATTTAGTTTTTGTGATTATATGACCTGAAATATACGTGTCTTCTTCCCGAACATATTGTGATACCAGCGTCATTCGTTTTGATAAGGACGTGATTTAGAATGACCATTGACACGTTGTATTTAATTCAATGGGCAGAGGTCTTGAACATAATTCTTGAAACTTATTCTCTGCCGGAAGTATTTCAGTTTCTCCTGAGGTCTTTGTAATAACAATTTGCTGCTAACGTTTTCTTCTAGCTTAGAACCATCTTAACCGCTGTAGATACCAAAAAAGAATATTTCTGTCAGAAGTGAACTTGTCTATCATTCTTGGCAACTTTAATACATTCCGATGTAGGCGGACTAAGTGTATGCTGCTCATGGTAATTAAACATATGCATGAAATCTGCGGGGCCTTCGTAAACAGAAATTGAAAATATTCTCAATAGGTTTATGTATTTAAAAAGTGGAACAGATGGATCACCAAATACACTCCCATTCTGGTGCTTATAAGATTTTGTTAGACTTTTTTTTTTTAAAGAAAATAGATGTGTGATCGACTTCTAAAGTTAGTGAACTACAAATTTACAGCAAATTTGTTTCACTTTCCAATGTATGTCTGTCGATTTAATGAATAGGTAAAACGTCCAGAACTTACAAACAGCCAACAGACTTACGATAGTAAAGATATAAACTAAGCAAATTATTAACGATGTCATTTGGTGTTAATTTAATTTATTTTCTTTCTATATTTTTATGTCCCTGCAGAACTTGAACGGTCATCTCGTATGAAAGAGCATCGACTACAATATTCAAAATCAAGAAGAAGAAAAAGTTAGCTGAACACTCACAGGCAGCGAAAGAACGAACAAGTATACTAATGTTCAAATACGTATATAAGATATGCAAATTTGCTTATAAGCGAATTGGTTTATCTTGGAATTCACCTATACTAACACCTATAATATAATAATACGTACATTTAAGCTTCAAAAAAAAAGTTCCTATTAAGAAATACTAATACAAACGTACATACTTATACTTAAATGGTGATTAACGTGAAAACAAAAAATTAATATAATTAGTTTTAAGGTCGAAAATCTTATCGGTTTTCTAATCACAAAACTAAAGTGAACGAAAGTTTAAAGATTCATAACATCTTGAAAGTAAGCCAACGTGTTCCTAATATATAAAATATAACCTTAGCGTTAAATTGAAGTTTAAATTATAGGTATATTTAAAGTTATATGTGTACATATATACATTAATAAAAAGTAAGAGCAAGCACCTAAATACATACATCTAGATATATCTACGAATATAGTAAAACGAGAAAAACTTCTCTACAATATTTCTATGAAAACTAAAAAAAAGTAATAATCGAGTGTACATTTTTGGTAGCTTATAGATTGTCTGGAGGTCTGCACGACTGTACGGTAAAGTTTTAGTTTATACACATACATAATAAATACTAACCCCTAAACTGATAGGTCTATTTCAGTTCGAGTTAGTTAAAAGACCATCTGTCTGCTGCTTCAGTAACTGGTATAAGGTTACTTCTGTGTAATTATCCTGAAGACGTCTACACTGACATTCTATCAAAATTACCTCTACAAAAACAAAAATTTTTTGGAATATTAAATTTTTTTTTTCAAGTTTCATTTAAATATAAGTTAAAAACAAGTTAAACAAATTGTAAAATTTCATTGTAAATTGTTTCCCGAGTTTGACGAAGGTCATGTATCCACGCGTCTATTCCCCATTCAAGTAATTTGTAGATCAGAAATCTTCATGTTTATTCCTTTATTTTGTTAGTTTAAAATTGTTATCTGTGCAACTAGTCTCGGGCAATTAAGAACTTGGCATTACGCAGAGAAAATGCATTTTGATAGTTGGCGAAAATTAAAAATTCGGACTGAACGGTATTTCCTTGCTTTCCCTGTTGTCTTTGTTTCTGTTTTTAATTTTAGGGTTTGTTTCGCTAAAAATATTTTGTGTCAACCGTAAGCCAAATAGATGTGTGATTTTGCATTTGTGACATCTCGACAGATTTGCTTTGCATTTTTGAACAAACCTGTGTTACTGTTGGATTTGTCTTTTATTTAATAAAATCATGCAAAGAATATTAACTATACAATGAGCAAAATTACTCGCATAGTCAAGCAAAGGAAGAAAATTCTATTCTAATTAATATTATTATATTATATTCATTATTATGAATATTATTTGCTCATATGGCAAATGAATCTCAATCACAATTTTAGCAAATTATATATTATGGTTTGGAACGAATATATATTTACCCACTGTCTACTACACTATATTATAATATACTTGATATTTAGAATGCATGTATATTATAAAATGCATAACTTTTCTACAGGGCCAATCATGATAATGTAAAATTATACCAAAAAATACAGCAGCACCCTTCGATGGTGGGTGTAACCACATATTTTTAGGAAGCCGAAACATATATATACATAGTTAATAATGTACAGAAAATTAGATAATATACTACATAAATACATGTGGCTATTGTGCAATAAACATATGTATGAAAAGAGTCTATTTAATATTAATACACTTTTATATGTGTGTGCTTCTCTGTTTTGATTTCTCCTTCAAAAAGCCGGTATAGGTAATATACTTTGGTGTAGATGGGTAAAAACACAAATTATTGGCTGTCTCATCTCTGAAGTAATTGCTACTTATTCTTGTAATGTTTTTATGTTGGAGTTACATTCTTATTGGGATGTAACGTTCCTAACTCGCCTTTTGTCATACCGAATACGTTTTAAATATTTATGGAAACATTAGCAAGTGTGGCTCAGGATCTGTACATTGTAGTAATATGTGTTACCATATTTTTTGCTGTTCAATGTTTTCTTCTTAAGTCGCTATGCATAATGTGTTTCTATCGTGTGCTGAAACAAAGCATAGGAACTCTTGCTCGTTTCCGAATTGACGATATATCCACACCAGGTATTGTTACGAAACTAATCACTCAAATCTCTGTCTACTTTTTCTTGATAGTATTAGGCTGGGTTCTACTTCGATTAACCGCTAATTTTTGGTATTTTTTTGGATAATCGCCGTTTCTTCCCTATCCAAACATAAAGTAAAACTGAATTTGTGCAAAGTTGAAGCAAACTGCTATATAAGCAACTATAAGATTTATTCATATTAAATTTTAAATCGGTTTTTGCTATAGTTTGTACGTTATTGGTGAAAATACTTTAGAATTTTCTGTTTATTTTTAAGATTACCCAAAATTAATGGCATGAGTCCATACTCAAAACACTTCGACCACTTCGTTAAAGGGCGAGTGGCGAACAAACTGAAGAGCATAGTTTTTACTACCATAGTTAAAAAAATGTTACCGTTTCTAATCTCAGCTTATTGGCTCATTCGCTCAGTTGCTGACTAAGTTATTTTCGTATTTAATAACAACAAAAAAAAAATGGATACGTTGTTATATCGCATTAGCATATCTTTCTTGGAGTAATAAACAAAATATATATGCATTACATTATAATTTCGACTTTTGATGACTAATCACATTTTGCGTTACGAAGGCCGAAAAAGCGAAATATATCTATTTTAAACTTCCAATGGCCACACTCGTGAAGCTCCGAATCAATTACGACGTGTCCCTTCATCCGTTCTGTTTTCGTCCATCTGCCCAGTAGTATTTGTAGTTTATATGTATTTCACCAAATATTGCAGTACAGTTTCAACAAACACTTGCTAAGTAACTCCAAACAAGCCAAAAACAACTGCCAGTAATGCGATGTGCGATTTGATAAATTTAAATTAGAAATAATGAGTATTAAGGATTTGCCCCAAAGACGAATATTAACAGCTTCCTTTTACTGCACTCTATTTGTTTATATCATCAAGAAACCTGTAAAGATAGGAATCAATACATATATATATACGTATATATATATTGTACGTATGTACAATTCAGTATTATTAAAATTTTAAATTTAAAACAAAAAATAAAACAAAATTTGGCAATATAAAAGTTCCTGAAAATTACAATAATATGTAAAATCTCTTAAAAGAAAAAGCGAAAACAAAAAGTGTATAAAAAATGAAAATATTATTTTAAGGAAATCTACTAAGACTGTTTGTTATTCACACATAGACATATATAGCATACCTACACCTATATATAAGATAAGGCAAACGCAGAAAAAATTGCTTTTTTGGTTTTTGTTAAAACGCAATGCCTTTCTTGAACGTTTTTCTTAAGAAAAGCACGCGTGGTCTTTTATTTCTCCACTCATATTTCATTACTGTTATATATTAATACACACACGCACTCCACAAAGTTCCTATTTTAAGTACTTTAAGATCTATATCATGTGTAAAATTTTTATATAAATATATAATACAAACAAAATACAAACTAAATATATACACAAGCTAAAATAAGAATAAAGATAGAAAACAGTAACAAAGAAAAAAGTAAAAAAATCACAAAAACTGAGCTAACTAAAAAAAAATTTTGATCCATAAATAATCCATTATTAGGCAGGGATGACTGGCTTTTGAAACTAAAAGTCAAAGTAATACATATACATATAAATATGCCTACCAGAAGGATTACAATACCAAGCTCAACGTATAAGGCATGTCACAAAGTCACTAACATTCTTTCAAACCTAGATAGAGATTGAATATGTAGCAGAAGATTCATTGCTTTGTAAAAGACAGCGTATTGAGCACATCGGTGCAAAAATGCATATCGAAAATAAGAGTCAAAGTTTCAAGTCTCTTAACGAAACTGTTAAGTCAATGAAATGGTTTTATTACGATGAGCGTTAATCCCGTAACAAAATCCTTAAGCGATATACTCTATGTCTCCAAAACGTCAATTTATTTTATTTGGACGGGGTAGTTGTCCTTCCGAACATGTGCTCGCACTTTCCCCAGCAAATATTGCCTAGAAAAAGTCACCCCTGTGACTGATCAAAAGTCACATTTTCACTATTAGTCATTCGCCATATACCTTATGAACCACATTGCGACCTCCACCTTTTCCAAAAAAGGAATTTTTTCCGATGATTGCAAAGCAGTAAGTGCCACGTTAGGAGGTAACCTACCTACCTCTATTACCTCGTACATTCGCTTTGAACGTTATAACTCGGCTTTTAACTCTCCGATAACCATCCATAGGTAGTGCTGGTGCAATGTCTTATATTTAAAAAGCCCCGTGTACTGGAAAGCGCACTGGATACCATAACACTGTTTAAATGGTATAAGTAACCAGATATTTTTCTTGATGTCTTAAGATGCACTTTACGTAAACTAACACGGATGAAGATGTTTTAATCAATGAAAAGGCGCCTCAAAACTTATGAAAACTTAAGCTACTGCACATCCAAAAATAGTCTGCTACTTATCATAGACAACGTAGCTATTCATAGTTGAATGTAGTACTCTGTGAAAAGAAATATTAATTTATCTAGCAGCCATATTATGTACTGTGTTCAAAATGAAAGATCAATTTTTTATTACCTTTTTTAAATCTATTAATTACTCTAAACCTATTTCGTCGCCTTCGAAGTACTATAAACTTATGCCAACGTTTTTTTCAATTTTCGAAGGTTTTTCAGATTCACGTTGTCTTATGCGTGTATCTAAATCTCATCTCTCAGATAGTCAGAAATCATCCCGTTACAGTTTGTAACTCGACGCTCTTTTTCAAAGAAATTTAATGTTTTTGGTACCACTCGCGGTTAGATGCTTTTCAGGCCCAAAATATTTTTCAAAATATTGTTGATTGGCCCCTTGGAAATGCCAACAGCGTCAGTAAGTTCGCTAACTGTTAATCGACGATTTTTGAGCACAAAGTCTTTGATTTGCTTGATGTGACTTTCATTGGTAGAAATTGATGGTTGTCCGGGACGCTTTTCGTCTTCAGCACGTTCTCGGCCTTCTTTAAACAGTTTGTACCACTTACAAACATTTATTTCCTGGAAATTCTGTTTACCAAAGCCTCTCTGCAACCTCCTAGACGTTTTTGCACAAGAATTTTTATTTCGCAAACAAAATTTAATGTGATGTTTTTGCTCAATAAAATCACACACTGTAAAAAAATCGAAAAAATACTTTTGTGTTGTACTAAACCTAGTGCAATTAAAACACTAATGCCGTCTGCAATATCAAATTTGCCACAAACGTTTGACACAATACTACCAATTTAAAAAAAAAAAGTATGATATTCGATAAATCCGCACAATTTATTTTGAATATTGGTCGCAGTTTATGGACACAGCATTATAACAATTTCTGTAGAATTTGGTACTATTGCACTATCGATACTTGTACCTTTAAACGAAGGCCCTCTAAAAATAGCGCATGAAGTATTTTTTATTGAAATATATATTGTAATAAAATCAATACCTTATAAAACTACTTGGTTATTCATTTCAAAGAGAGATTGCATATTTATCTTTATTCTAAGTAAACTAACGCAAAGCCGCCATCTTATAACATCTTATTTAGCATTTTAAAGACATCAAATAAAAAATTTACAGTGATCTGAATTTCCCGTTCACAAAAAATTTAATTCGACAAATTTTTTCAAAGTCGTATAAATCTCTTAGCTCTCTGAGTGAATCTAACGAGATAAGAAGATTAAAACCTTATCATACACTGGATCTTCCGTATTCCTCAAATTATTTTCAAGAGTTTTTCAAAGTTTACGCAGTTTCTCTTTATTTACTTAAACAATTGTTTACCTGTTCCCATTGGGAAACAATAATGTCTGTAATTTTTCCACTTTGCAATATCAGTTACTTATTATTTTTGTGGATATATTATAAATTAAAATTGTAAAAAAAATAAATATTAAATAATGTAGTTACAACAAAGTGGTTACTATAAAGCACTCCACATGGGTTTCCTTAAGTTAATTCAATAATTCACATCAAAAGTAATCCAAATAGTCTTCGATAAATTAGTTCCAAAGCTCAACGATACGCAATTAACAATAAACTGTAAGGAAAATATAATAGTAACATCAATTTTTGATCATATTGTCATCTTCGCATGGTCTCAAAATTCCTTCAGTAATTAAACCTTTGAACATTTTTTTCTTTTCTCTGATGTGATGGAATGATTTCATTGCTATGCATTTATTTCTTTATTTTTTTTTGTTAGCAACGCCTTCTTTGCGACGTTGTGTAAATTCATTACGAGTAGTACCAGGTTTCCAAGCGCTCCTATTTGTTTCTAAAGTTCTTTTAAGTAATATTTTTACGCTCCATCAATGCTTAGTATTAGGACAATCCATTAAACATTTGTTAATGATTGAATCCATGCTATCAGTTTTCGTTCTTTCAAACCTGTTAGAAAACTTTTCTGACTTTATTTATTAACTCATAAGCGTAGTTTTTGGATGAAGCATTTGACAGAAATTTCTTATGAATTTGACAAAGTACTTAAGTGAATCAACAATGACTGTAAATAGTACCTAGTGAATTATATATGCTCCGTTATTTGTTACAACCTCTTGCCATCTTTCAGGTAATCTGTAAATTCCTCTTATGTAGAAGTTCTCCTCCTTGGAGTTAAAATAGTCAGCAACTGGCTTACAAACACTTTCAAAAAACTTGAATTTTTTTCCCGTCAGATAATTTTGCAAAGATCTGAACAGGTAATAATCAGATGGTGCAATGTCAGGTTAATACGCTGGGTAACTAAGGACTTCCCGCTCTAACACATTCAGTTTTCGTTGTGTCACTATTGCAGTATGCGGTCGAGCATTATCGTAGTGGAACACTATTCTTTTTCTACGCTCTAATGTGGGCCTTTTTTTCTCTTGTCATTACATGACTCTTTTCTTTGGTCATTACTATCTCGAACAGTGATTATGCGGCTATTTAAAGATTTATGTCAACATTTCGATGCTTTTCCGTTTTAATACATATCTTAATTGCAATAATTAGAGCTTTTCGTCAAACAATTAGGCAAATGTCCATTTCAGCGGCTCTTTATTCGCAAGACATTCTGCAGATTACACTTCGTGAGCACAATCCTTTCTCGATAGAGATAATCGACGGGGGATTGTAATGAATATGTAGTGCGGCGCATAGTACCTTGTAGGGCTTAAAGATTGGTGTGGCACGATTGCACGCACTGGGCAGACCAGCGTAACTTGCCGACCTAATTTGTTTAGCCAAACAACGCTTTTAATGTTTGCTTTGGCGCACTTTGTTTATCAAAAGTGAATTTCGGAGATTTCGTGTCGTTTTTTCCATTTCGGCGAAAAAACTCTAAAATTCATCATTCGCATTAACATCACACCTGCACTACTTTAAATATTATTCATCATTTTTAGCTATGTTTAATAAACCTTTTAAGAAAGTTCAGGTACAATGGCGTTGATCTTTGAATAAAAAATCTCATCTCTAGTCTAGTGTACTGGTTACTGAACAGTAAAGCCACTCAATTATTCGATACAAAGCTAAATTGCGCAATAAATCTTGATTTAAAGAAGCAAAGTGACGACTAGTCGAATAGAAGAACATGCGGAAATCATTGGTTCATCTGTTCTTTAAATAATAATCCAATATTTTATAGCCGAAAATTGACGATTTAATTTGATGTGTGTGCTTTCACATTCCGAAAAAGATACGAAATAAATTTTAAATTAATATAAAAGGACACAAGGCACCTAGGCAAGAGAGCTGGATGTAGGTAGCAAAGGATAAGAGTAAAAGGAAACTGTAGTTTGGGAACCCATTATAATAAATTTTAGCATGTGTTAAATGTATGTATTTATTTAAATAAATCAATTTATTTACATCAATTAATTACAGGAGCATGAATATTTTGATAAGACGGTGCGTTAGCGATGTAATTCTCTCTGCTTGGTTGTAAAAAATATTGGCATAATGTTCAACCAATTTCCAATGGTTTAAACGTCGTGGAACCACTGTTCGGGCTTTTCATTGTTCGCCCGTCATTGCAATGACGCACGACATTGCGAACCTTGTGATGAGAGATTATTACCCGATTCGAATTATGTCGGTTGTCTATATCGTCTTGAGTGATTTACAATCTTTGAGGCCCATTCCCATAAATTTGATGTTTTGTGAAATATGCATTTTTGCTAGATGAGTACCAGTTCCCTGATTCTCAGCGGCAGTATTCCTATTCTGTTACCTAAAAACAGTTCTATCCTTTTCCTTACCTCTAACGCACTTAGCGTAGTTGGCAGCGAATGATTATCGCTTATGATTCAACGCCCTGAGCTAACGCCAGGGCTAACGATGGCTCAGGGAGCCCTCCGAAAAAAGTACATCATTCGAGTCTTCCCTGTGTCTGAGGGCCTCGTTTCTGCACTTCTCAAGATCAGCCTTTCCTCGTCTTCATCGTAGCACTGCAAAAATGTTATATTCCTTTGCCGAAGGGAGGATGACTACTCTATCAAGTAAATGGAGTCTTTGTCGGAATACGTGAAATCCAGGCGAGCAATAATCGGCTTAAAGCTCAAAGTGGTAACGAAAGACGACAAGATGGTACTTGCGAAAGCTCGATCTTATTCGCAAAAATTGTAACGGGCTAGTAATATTTTGAGCTACCTGCAAATATTGCAAAAATCTTATAAAGTGTATGCGCAGCTTGGCGCCATGAAAAGCATGTTTCCTGTTTGCCTTCTAAATTTAGTAGCGATTTTATTATATCTAAAAATTCATCGGATTATGTGCCGTTTACGATCTCTATTTCTCTAAATGCTTCAACGTTAGAGGTCTTTGAACGTTCGTTAACGTCTTCAATCTGTTTACCACAAATCGGGTTTTGCACCCTTAGTGCGGCGTTAAAAGCGGTGGCCACGATCAATCGTATTTGCTTCGAAATCATAGCCATGTTTGTTTTTCTGCCATTTAACTAATTTACGACCTCTTCTGAACCGCTAACACTCATGTAAAAAAGGACAGCATATTTAATTTCCTCTATCGATAATTTTTTATCGTTTTCGGTTTTTTTGGAAAGCAACTAAAAGTAGTCTATACCCACCCGTGCAAAGATTTGAAATTCTAATTCGATAGTTAGCACTCCACTTATTGCTCTTCCATATTCACTCAGTTTTGCCTTAACATAACTGTAGTGTTCTATATTGTAGAGGTTGGTCCTGAATGCTGCCCTGGTAGTTATTTTTCGCTATTGTGGTTGGGGTCTGTCGTGTTTTATTTTCCAATGTTCTGAAATGTTCAAAATTTCCCACACATTACGTTGATTCGTTGACCTTTACTTCCTTTGCTGCCCCTTTGTCAGTCTGCAAATACTCTTCTGTCCAGCTCAAAAATTTTTTTAAATCAATTATAATTTAGTTTAACAAAGCATTTCACTTAGTTTCGCTAACAAATTTGCGGGCTTCCGTCCTCTTTGATGGAGTTGAATTATAAAATTAACTATTAAATAAGCTAATATATCGTCACTCAAAACTTAATTATAAAAATTCTGATGTTACGCCTTATACAATATATTAGTTCATAGCAGAACAATGGAGTGGTTGGATTTTATGTCGCAGTACGTGGGGTATTTTTGATCATTTTGGATTTTTGGCTGATGGACATATACACGTCAGACGACATATTGAAAATGTGTAGCTCTATCACGAGTATTTAGAAGAACTAAGTATACGATTCTTACTTGTTGTAAGTATACGCAGCTGGACCGAACATAAATCTCATAAAAATAAAGGGATCAAACGGGTCGGCAAAAAACAGTAGATAAAGCATTGATTACTGAATCTTCTATTGTATTCTAATTCTACGCCTATCTGTGCCATAAAATACCAAGAACTATATTTCATTTTCACATAAACGTTTATACTCATGACAGTTTTTAAATGCGATGTGGTCTAGAAAATTCACCTAAGTAGCCTAAGGTGGTAAATTTGTTTTCCAAATCCAATGTATAGGTTCGTGCATACCATACCAACTTTTTCAAAATAAGGTTTATATGGTATTAAATATAGTACAATCCAACCTATTTTCAATAGCATTCTTCTATAATGCAAAATATATCAGTGTTTAGTTTCGTCAAAATCATCTTAAATATTGGTAAGAACTTGCATTTTCCGATATTAAAGGAAGGAAAAGTTAGTTGGCACATGGCTATTTTGTGAACAGCCTCCTATATAAATGGTGCTACAAAAAAATGGGCTTTTACATGGGACCGAAATCGAATTTTAGTTGGCACATAGCTATTTTGTGAACAGCCTCCTATATAAATGGTGCTACAAAAAAATGGGCTTTTACATGGCACCGAAATCGAATTTTAGTTGACACATGGCTATTTTGTGAACAGCCTCCTATATAAATGGTGCTACAAAAAAATGGGCTTTTACATGGCACCGAAATCGAATTTTTACAAAACTTAGGAGGATTAAGAGTTGAGATTTAATATATAAACTTGCAGTGACGCATTTGAGCTACATAGGATATTGCTGGTCCCTTCTCACATCAGAATACTCATGAAAAATAAGCTTTATGAGGCACAGTGTGTCATTTTGTATATTTTGTGACAAAGGCAAGTATTCGGCATTTAAATGATGTAACTTGTTTAACATGAGGCTTTATTCCACAAATTTTTGTTCAATTTTGTGAGCAGTGTTAAAAGTATTGTCAATGATTCAATTGTGCACAAGAAACTATACTCAACACGTTCCTTTTCAAAAGTATGCAAGACCTGCCTTTTTCTTTCAAAAAACTGATTGAAAACTTCAAATATTTTAACATTTTTAGATCTTATTCGAAATTTTTTTTCAAATAACTTCACGGCATTAATGCATAATCCTTTTGTAACAAGATTATATCATCCCTTGATGTGCTTATATGATTGTTTTGATACTACAATTTTATGTTTTACTTAAATTCATTTACTACTATCACAATTTCCTCTTAACTTACTAACTGAAGGAAACGCTTCAAATTTAATTCTCATAATGTTACGAAAAATACTAAATTTGCTTCCTTTGCATGTCATATATATGTATAAGTGTCAATATAACTGAATGAATGATTGCACTTCAGATAGTTGTGTTAATCAGTTCGAAATATAATAGTGTACTCCTTCCGTTTCTATCATGTACATATGTGTGTATAAAAATGTAAATATATGAAGAAGAATGCTATCAGTCTACACATGTATATTTATTTATTTACAAAAGGCAGAATTAAACTAAGCAAGCAAATAGGAGTAAACATATATCTATAATTCTATGGCAACGCAACATTCATTCAAAAATAAGTTCAAAAATCTTCAACGTAAACATATCACAATATCATCTAAGAGCATTAACTGCTAAACTAAATCACATAATAACAGGGAAGAAAGTCGCATTCACCTCTTTGGTGACTCTTTGGTAACTACCTATAAAAACTTACGTCGATTTAAAAGTTGCAAATTATTTTGCCAAGGTTTGCGAATGAGAGCATTCCTAAAATAGAAGAAAGAATGATAGACGAAGGATTTGTTGTGACGAAAATATAGACGGGATCATATCAAAAATATAAATAATCAAAGTGCGTATTTTATGGATATTTCTGGATGTTTGGGGAAGGGTTGTTGAACGACAAATTTTTGTAAACCTCTCATACTTGCGTGGTCTTGATCGTATATGGTATTTTTTTTTTATTTAACATGAAGTTTATATTCTGGCCTAAGCTAGAAAAGTATACGAACGCACTCCCATTTTCAACTTAGCTAGGTAAACTTTATTTAGTCTCTTCTCGGAGTACAGAACAATGAAATTATATCTAAGGAAAACTTTAACCCTTGAGAATAAAATTTAAGTGTGATATTAGTCGGAGTCAATAATTTATTTGTTTTCGATCTTAATGTGTGCTCTTTAGACAACTAATAAGACATTTTCCGCGTTGAGTAAGCTGAAAGAAAAATATTTTATTGAAATGAAAAGTTGCAACTGATTTTTCGTGAGTTTTATAATTATAAATATGTGTCATGTGCGTTGTGTGGCATATAATATCCATAAATAAGCATATATTTATACAAGAACAAATGGTAAATAGTTTATGACTACTGAAACAAAAAATAAACGCATATATAAGAAATTTTAGAAGTAGAGAGAGCGGAGTAAAACATATACCACATTAACATTAAAATAATGACAATGATGATGAGGTCGATAATAACAATGACGATGGTGACGATGGTGATTAAGATGAATATAGTTATGAATCAGTAAACATAAAGATTATAAAAGTTCCTATATATTTAAAAAAGCTGAACTAGAAAAAATGTGCATATATAATATTATTAATAAATTGAAAACTTACGGCAAAAAATATAATAATTATGAGTTTTATTATTTACTACAAAATAACAACTTATTTTCTCTGTGTAAGTCATTTCCAGAATTTTGAGAGCGTCTCAATGTAGTTTCTAAGGGTATAAACAGTTTGTAATATATCAAAATTAATAATAAAAAGTAAAAGGTTAAGAGATGTGCCGTTGTAACAAATTTTTAGTATTCTTTTCTCTACATAAAGTGGTATCGTGTTACCAGTTTTCAACAAAATTTCACCAAAACTAAAAACGGCAAATGCCTGTGTCGCTAGTGCAAAGATGAACGGACAAATGATGTATATTCAAGGACAGGTGTGAAATATTTCTTTAATCATAGAAAGATCATTTCATCGAATATATAGAGGACATTACATGTAAGAGGTATTATAACGGACTAGGTCAGTTTTACTTGTGTTAAACGCATCACATACGTAGTCATAACATATGCCAATGTGATTGATTTTTAAGCAATGATATTCCTTTAGCATATTCTTGTCGCTAGAAGCATCACTGTTCATAAAGATATATTCAGGACATTTCAATTGTAATTTATTTATAGCACTTCACGCAAGTAAGAAATCTCCCTCGCTGTAGATGTAAGGCCCATAGGTTCTGCTTAGGTGGAATTGAATTCACCTGTACATGGCCTTTTTAATTCATATTGTTACGAAATTCTTTTCTGCATACGGTTCGTATCGCTAGATCGTGGTTTTTTCTTTCTCTAGAGAGATATACTTGCACGTTTTCACTTCAAGATTCTTTTATTTACGACCAATTTCCTTAAGGATAGGATTACTTATAATCTATTTTTGACAATACACTCGACTAGTCAACTCAAATATTCTTTTGCAACTGACTCTGTCTTCCGGAAATATTTTATTTATATACATTTTTACAAGCATATTACTATTACCTAAGTTCATGGCTTCATTTTGAATCCGTTAATCCGCTTTTCCACTTATGTTTTTCGTCGGCCGGCAGCGGCGTGACGCGCCGCGAGTGTATACTTGGTTGCTCCCTCTCTAGGGAATGTTTTTGTATTCGATAAACCACATCATTTATCCTTGTGATGATCTACCCACTGTATATCGCAGTTGGTGACACGCCTTTTTTGCGTAAGGGATTCTACAATAACACTACATCTCTTTCCTTAAATCCATGGACGTTAGCCCTCAGATCGTATTTCGCTTTCATCCTGTCACTTACGATTTGCGTTTTATTGGTGTATGTTACCCAAAATCACTCTCATTTTAGAAACATATTCGGTTTCGGTCCTTTGGACATTAGGGGGCGTCCCGAATTTCAAGTCTGCAGGTAGTCTCAGGTTAAACCCGAACAAAATCTTCGCCGGGGGTAAGGCAGTGTTGTTGTGCACTGCTGACCTGTATGCCATTAAAAAGATTAATATGCGTTCATCCCGATCCTGCTGAATGTCGATCACTTTTCGCAGATGTTCTTGGAGCGTTCAATTAAACCTTTCGACCATTCCGTCAGACTGAGGATGCAACGGAGTCGTTCTAGTTCTATTAATGCCAAACATTTGGCGAACCTCTTGAAAGATCGAAGATTCGATGTTTCTATCTTTTTCTGAATGGAGCTCGATGGGGGCTCCAAACCGCGTAGCCAATTATTGACGAATACTTTGGGTATTGTTTTTGCCTCTTGGTTAGCTATGGGGAATACTTTCGACTATTTACTGAAGTAATCAATTACTACCAGTACATATTTATTTCCTGCATTGCTGGCTGAAAATGGTCCAGCAATGTCCATTTCAATTCTTTCGAAAAGTGCACCCATGTTATACTGCTGCACGCGCCCCCGCGGCTTGCTTTGTGGGCGTTTCGATTTGCTACAATGATCGCGAATCCATGCAGCTACGGAATCTTCGACGTCTACCCAATAGAAATTGCTCTTAATCTTTTCCACGATTTTTGGGATGCCAAGATGCACTCCGCTTAGTCCGTTGTGGTATTCCCTTATAATTTCCCGGGTTCTCGCTTGTCGGGTAATTTCTTAGTCCAAGAAACATCCTCACTATGCCATATGCGCCACAAGGATCCATCTTCGACGATGAGGTTTTGCAGCAGATGGCGACACCTCCTTTATTCTCGTTCCTTACGCAATGTTTGCAGTGCGGGTCACATGTACGTTTAGACATAGCATCCGCATTGCCATGAGATTTGCCGTTGCTATGGGAAATCGAGAATAGGTAGGTTAGCAGTTTTTCGATCCACCTGGCCAATTGTCCTTCTGGTTCTTTGAAGTTGAGTAACCATGCCAGAGCAGCATTATGTGTCCTTTGGTGGAATTGTTGCCCATATAGATATTTGTGGAAGTGCTTGACAGATTGTCTTATGGCTAGTAGTACTCATTGCGTAACACAATAATTCCTCTCGAATTTGGATAAGCGTTTGCTGCAGTATGCTACGACCTTTTCGTTATCATCAATATGCTGGAGGAGCACACTGCCTAAACTTTTTGCGCTTGCAGCGGTATCCAGTACAAATTTTTCTCCTGGTAGTGGATAAACAACAATGGGTGCCGCGCATAACAGCTCTTTCAACTGCGTGCTCATGAGACTCCCCCATTTGAAGGACCGATTTTTGTTTGTAACGTCATGCAGCCCACTGGCAACCGTAGCAAACATGGAGACGAACCTGCAATAGTATGTACAAAGTCCTAGGAATCTGCGAACCTCATGCAAATGGTTTGGACGTGGCCATTCCTTCACTGCTCTGATTTTATTTTCATCTATATGAAACCCAGTCATTGAAACCTTGTGCCCAAGATATGTCACTTCTTTCCCAAACATACATTTTTCGATAATCAATTTTAAACCTGCTGCCCGTAATTGGAGAAAAGGATTTGCCAGATTTTTAAAATTTTCCTTGATGCTTCTGTTGATTGTTTCTATTGCTTCTGAATTTGGAGGGATCTTTTGCAGTCGTGGTACTACAACTTGCAACCTTTCCGCTTGTCTGTCGTATCACATAGTCAATGGCTAGGTCTCATTAGCATATTGCAGCACTTGCCTTTCCATATCCAGTACGAAGCTATCCTTTGCCATAAAATTCATCCCCAATATTACCTTGTCCATTATCTTCTACCAGAAGTTCATGCTTCATCGAAACATCGCTAATCGAAATGTTGCTGATAGCTTTACCCTTAATAGCAGATTTCTCACCTGTTGCCGTGCAAAACCATGCTCCAACTAAAAGGTCGAATTTTTCTTAGACTATTGTATTGTTGATAATTGAACGAGAAGCATCCGTATTCAGCGCGATGATGTAGTTATAACCGTGAATCTTCCCATCGAACTTTAGGCTGTTGTTACTTCTCTTTGGTTGAGTAATACCGACCCTAGAGTTACCTAAATTAGGAGTCAGCCATCGCCCCGTTGTGCTGACTCTTTTTGGTTTAACGCCTGTTCGTTAGATATTTCGTTACCACGTTCACTAATATTCCGCGTAGGCGATGTGGAGTGTATTTTTTTGTGCTTGGATCAACATTCCCGTGCAAAATGACCATGTCTTTGACAGTCATAACATTTGCGTGTTTTTGAAACCGGCATTCGCTTATTTTCGCGTTGAACTTATCGAACCGCTTCGCAGACCACATCTGGGATATCGTTCTCACTGGAAGCTTCAGTGTGTCCCACCTTCATGCTTGGCGTCCACAGCTCACTAGCTGCTTGTTGTGTAAGCGCGAAGCCAAGCGTTTCGGTAAACGTCGCTTTTGGTGACGTCCATACAGTTTTTATAAGCTCCGCGGCACGAAGTCCTTTAACAACGGCGTAGATTTTTAACCTTTCCAGTACGTCTTCAGGCACCCTGATGTATGCAAGATTGGCCAGGCGTTCGACTTCGGTAGTGTAAACTTGGATTCTTTAGTTCAACTTCTGACAGCGCGAGGACAACTTCAGGTGGCTTACCTCCTTCACATGTTGCGACCATATTTCCTTTCCAATGCATCCATAATTGCAGCGAATTCCGTTCTTTTCCCTTCCGGGATTATCTGGATGATTTTCGTTGCTGCTCCTCCCAAGGAGGTTCTTAAAGCGACCGCTTTATCGTCGCCATTCCACGGAATTGCAGCTTGAAGACGTTCAAGTTAGTGGTACCGTCAAATAAGGGGGTTTTTACTTTGATAGAGCTGGTGGTTACGTCATTAGATTCTGGCTTAGCCATTTCTTTTTTAAAACTATTATTTCACTTTTCAAGTCGTTTGCATCTTCTTCTTGGGCATTCATTCTGGCATCCAACTAGCCTAGGGCATTATCACCTTTCCCTTCCAGCACATTAACTCTGCCTTCCAATTTCTGGTACACTTCGTCTATATGTGTTTGCAGGATACCTTGATTTTCCTGAATTTTCTCAATTTTTACGTCATCGCGTCACTTTTTGATTCCATTTCTTGTTGTTCTGACGGTATTTGTTGTTGCACTGGTTGTTGCACTTGCTGTGCCCTTGCATATACTGCATAACAGCGGCGTTTGATATACTTGTACCATCTTCCCTGCGATTTTCCCCTGCTGTAGCTGTACTTTCTGTTCCTCCCAAGCTGTCAGTTTGCTCCTTTCCCTCGATATTATATTCAAATTCAAGTATAGACATGTCCTCTCCGCCTTTTTCTAGATATTCTACCAGTCTTCGTTTTAATTCGACCTTTGCTACCGGCTTTACGAAGATTTCTTTTTCCCAGCTACTGTTTGAGCTGATCCACTTTTAGTTCTTCTCATTGCACCATTTCAATTTCATTAACATTAATCTGAAAGCTGGTAATCTTGCTTTTGGAGAATTAAAATCTTTTTGGGCTAACAGGGTGCGCATATAAATTAATGTCTCAAAAATTGACTGGTTGCTCTTCCTTTATTTACTCGTTCAGATCGACTGGTTTCAAATTTATTCATGCAACAACTTCTTTACATGTTCATTCTGACGAACTGACATGCCATGCGGGTCGCTTTTTCGTTTTTACGGTCATGTTCAAAAAGTACTTTATGAGCCAAATTTATATTGCTGCCCATCTGCCAAATGGTTTGCTACACTTCATCCTACACACGGGGTGCGATAATAACGTCATCAAGATAAATCACAGCACTATTGATCTTATTAGTATGATATGTTATTTTGCTACAACTTCAAAATATTATATTCCAGGACTCACATTATCATATTTTTCTTCATAAACTTGCGAACTTTTGTTAAAATGCAGTTAAGGTAGTCAGCCCGACCATTTTGGTGCTTTGCATATTACATCACTCCGTAGAGGTTTGATTTCATCAAATACCTATTTGGATGAACATAAGAAATACTCAAAAACGCACCTCAATCTATCGTCAAAAAGATCTTCTATTCTTAAGCCTACCAATTTTCATAAGATCATACGAATCTGTGTCAATTAACCAAGTACCCTTTGATCGGAATATTAACTTTGGGATTTCCGGTTTCCGAACATACCTTTATTTGCACCGTTCATCACCTGGAGTATTGAGACCTAAGCTTTTATCAAGGGATTGTCTCCTTGACTCATTCAAACTGCAAGTTTAGATGACCGTATTAATAGTGCCATTTCATCGAATCGGCAGAGTATTTTCTCAAAACCTACAAACTATTAATTTTTCCTTCAAGATGTAGAAAATGAGTTCAGTAAAAGAATATTGCTGACGAAAAACACCTTACGCAAAACTACCTTGAATTCAGGGCTTCAGAAATACAATTTTTAATCAAGTCTTTTTTGTTTTGGATTTCAAAAAGAATGAAAAAATATGGAAAAAAAAAAGAAAAGAGGAGAAAATTTTTGGATTTCGTGCAGCTGGGTAGAAATAAAAACGGGAGAAAGATTTAAAAAAAAAAATTGAAAATTTTCATGGTGGCGATCAAAATTTTATCAAAAAGGAAACAAATTTTTACTAAAATTGAAATTCGAAAAAAAGAAAAAAAGAACAAATTGTCAAAAAGAAAAAAAAGCAACAACAAAAAGTTCAATATAATAATCTCATTATATTCAAATCCTTCATTAAGACTCGGATTATGAGCGAATTGCCAGCGGAATGCATATTTGCGACACTATGTAATTTCAGTTTCGATTACGCTGTTTATTATTATTTAATTGTTAATTTTTTTTTTAAAAATTGTAATTTTTTTTTTTGATTACTCACGAATGTACATTCGGCGATTACGGTAAGTTAATATTAAATAAATTTGTTCTTTAGTCTTAATATTAGTTTTAACTTAAAACTCATTTATTATACTTTTTGTTACCGATTATATTAAAATGTGCAACACTTAACTTAGTTTAATCGATCATTGGCTGGCGAAGTAGGTATATTACACATTCACACTTTAACACCAACACACTATAAAAATTGAAGAACCCTTCAAGTATTGAAGAACCCTACAAGTACTACAAAGATAGAAATGGTAACAAATGTGGCAGCATATAATGAGCGCCCGCCGTACATAACCTTAGTTATAACATACGCTTTCATAATTCCCACTACACATTTTCACTTATAACTTTGAAAACTGAAAAAAAAACAAGCTAAAACTTTCTAGTTAAAACTGCCAAAAGAAACGCTAAGGAAAGTGCATTGAAAATATTGTGGAAGTGATTTCATTAAACGCAAAGTTAATTGTAAAGTTTCCAGATACTTCTACACCGATTAAGATTTGTCAATTGAAATTGTTAAAATATGCGCCAGCGAACAGTTACATAATAATTTCCTCATTCGCTAAATAATTTAATATTGCGCTATATAAAAATGGTAACATTAATTAACTTTTAGTGCTTTTTCACGGAATTTTAAATTGTAAATTGAAGTGTGTGTTTCTAAGGCGCGAAAGCGATCATTAGAGCTCGTCTAAAAATTTTTAATACGAACAGTAGAAACTGCTTCTGAAGAGATTTTATTGAAAGCACGTGACACTGATACATAGGAGTCTTATCAATTCAGATCTATTCAACGATGTGTCTAACCAAGCTAGCAAAAAAATTTTTAGTAACAGAGGAGTATCACATTTTGGACGAAAGTTTAGTAAAATCTTTTTGGTTTATTGATTATCAACAGCAGACTGGACATTGAGAGAACGTTCTTTAAGCTAATGAGATTCTTTTGTAGAACGAAACTTGCTTAAGCTAGGCCAGCAACTAGGCATGCTGAACGTTTCAAAAACCTTAAAAAATTTAAGAAATTGCTGATGCATTATCTGTAGTAGCGGTATATATCAGGGCTTTTAAATATTCCGTTCCCAGAATTTTACTAAAAAGGTACTAAAAAAAAAAAATTTTAATTTATTTTTTGACGGGCGTTAACAGGATTATGCATAGACTTATGGTACTGATGATATAACTTCTTTGAGAGTTTACGAGAAAGACTTTACTACTAGAAAAAATAAACCAATTTGCACTGGGGGCAGCCTGATAACTGATGTATGGACATGTGACCGCGCCAGCACTTTTTTTCTAGATTCATAACTACCATGTTTGGTCGATATATATACCGAGATTCAACAGGCAGCCGCGTAGGTTTACTAGATGTTCGTCTGGATCGTGAGGAACTTAGCATATATAGTAAGGATTTCATGGTGCATTCTTCTTCTTACCTTAAAAACCTTCTTTCGAATGGGATAAGGCCATTTGCGTTTTATTACCTAGAGAGTTGGCTGCTAACTGAACAACTTAAGGAAAATTTCGGTATGCTCGCTGTTTTTATATTTTTTAGCTACAACACTAACATGTTTCTCTCAGAGGTTTCAGCGTCATTTATGTAGTTATGAATACAATTATAAGAGCAGCATACATAACTATATGACAAAAGTTGGAGCATTATCCAGCTGGGTGAGAAATCCTGTAACGGCCAGCAAGGCAAAAGGGGAGGTTGACCTTGGAAGGGCAGTCAGGCTTCAATCGGAATACCTATCACCTAGGTTTCTGGCTTATAAGGCTTATATACCTTGTTTTTGTTCTTTATTTACTTTTGCAATTAGTTCCCATCATCGTCGTTTTTGTTTTTCTTTTTTAATCATTTCATATCAGGCCCAGCTAGATCAGAAGGTAGAACTTACGAGTCTTACTATCAGGATCATGGGTCAAGGCCACGTGTTTGTTTATTAACACTAGTTTTTCTTCAAACATGTCATATTCTTTCTTCCCATTCAGGGGATGTCTCCTATACGTTTGGGTAAGGTGGTTTGGGTTCGGTTGGTCTGGGAGGTTTGTAGTAATAGAGAGTTGGAGAAAACGAGTAGTTTTTATTAACTTTTGACTTTGAAATGGAGACATTAGATACAGTAGCAAAGACCACTGTTGTCAGGTTGTTCCAAAGGCAAATAACGACGAGTCGCGGTAGTGTGTTGCGAGGTATACACAGAAATCCAGGACGATTAAATGCGAACACTGAGAAAGCCGTGTAGTCCTGTTAAAAGGGTCAATTGTTGGACAAATCTTTTTTATCTGTGAATTATTAGTGAATTATTTTTTACACCTTTTTAAAAAACCTAAACCGTTTAGTGTGTCTTTGGACACTTCGAACACACATTCGGTCCTACGAGCATCATTTTGTATCCTCATGCCCAAAACATCAAGAGTAGCCGATCGCTTTACAGTAACACCGCTAAAACAGCTGGGTTCTTCATCACTTTCCTCGTACGTTAGAAGCCAGCTTTGAGCTTTGGTGGCATTAAAACCTATTCTATTTGCCTAATCCCATCCAGATATACTTATAAGGTCACGATTTAGTGTGTCATTTATCATGCAGCGTTTGTTCTACATATCGTTGGTAAAAGAAAACGAATGACGAAAGGTGCTGTCGTCTGCAAACGAGTAAATATGGTTTTTGTTTATGGACAGGTTATCGTTAATGAACGCTAGGAAGAGAGAGGAGGAAAGAACAGAGCATTATGATTCACTTGTAATTAAAGAGAATTCATTTGGAGTATACTCGTCCATTACAGTGCTAACGAACAGGTATCCAAAATTCTCAATATGAGTCGAACGAAAATTTATCGACACCAAATGCAATCACCTTGAAAACAAGAGCATCATGCCGTGCTTTGTCGAATGCCTTCCAGATATCTACGCCAACGCCGTTACTTTCGCCAAAGTGACGAATAACTCAGCTCCTCTTTTCGGTAAGGTAATGCATTAGGCCATCGGTGGAGCGATAGTTGCGAAAGACGTATTGACTGTCGCTAATTAGTTCATTGGGATATCTTCTTAGATGGTAGCGGAGCAAACTGCAATAGGACCGTAGCGTTCAGGACGTGTGGGGTCACTTTCCTAGCGTGTGGGTTGGACATTCACAATCATCGAGCAAGGTGGAAAAACGCTAGCATGATAACACTTGGCAAAAAATATTGCGCAATGGCCTGGCAGGTGTGTCAGTGCACATTTTTAGGACTATACTGGCCCCTTAGGTTAACGAATGTTCAAATTGTCAAAAACCGTTTTAACGACTCTGATTCGAAAGAATAATGCAGACATCGAACATGTCACTCTTTCAAACGGCGACAGTTGGTGACCAATCGCTTAAGGCAGGATGACAAGTAGATGTTAAAATGCGTTAGCACTTAGAATTGACAGGACTATCATATATAATCGCTAGCCGCTATGCAAAGTTAATATCAAGGCCATATGTCCGTATATTTGCTGTGTCGATTAATGCACTTTTAACCTTTTGCCAAGCCAAAAAAGAACGGACCGACTCGTGGTCGTTTTTTGCTTAAGTCCGGTTATTTATTTTTTCATTAATAGAAGTAAAAATTAATAGTTTTCGTACCAACACAACCTAACACACGACAAAATCGCAAAGTTTCCAATACAGTACATTTGAAAAGAAAAACTGAATTGTTTTATTTTCAAAATATATTTGCTTGCTAATGAAAGATAAAAAAACCACGTTCTCTATGGTAAAATTCTACTGTGGGAAAGGACGTTAGCGTTATAATTTACTGAGCGAGCACACGAAAGCAATAGCTCCAAAAATCAACACAAGAAAACAAAGCAGAATTAAAACAATTCGCAAAACGTGACGTGAAATATATAACAAATCAATAATTAATCTGGACCAATAAATAAACAAGCACAAACAATAGAGGGAACATCAATGCAATATGAATATAAACACCAACAACAACAACAACAATACTAGCGATAACACGATACCCTTACCGCAGCAATGTCTACACAAACCATAATCAGCAGCGACCACAGCAACATCATCGAGAACCAATAAACGACGATATTGATAACAACATCAGCAGTGGCAATATCCGTGGAAAACTATCAAATTATTTCGCGGTATTTTGGTGATAACATTTTCATTATTTGAATTAAAGATATTAAACTAATGTTTAATGTGAAGCAATTCAAATAGACATACAGAAATAATCAAAAAGAACAAAAACCATTTGATGACTGTACGACTTTACCACTCGACGACTTTTACTACCGTGCCACCTTAGAACGTACCTTGCCAACTTTCACTTAACGATTCTGCACATTTAGAACTTGACCCGCCGACTTCCATCTAACCACGTTGTTTTTCTGCAGCGTCACTTCATTCGTTTCATTCTTCACTGCCACTCTCCACTGTTTGTGCCTCTTCTAGGAATCTACGCTTTACATACATCTACATATTACGTATATATATATATATATATATATAAATAAAACATGTGTTTATCACATTGTGGAAAGATAAGCATGATTTTTATTTATGAATTTTTAATATATCAACACATACGTATTTTAAAAAAGTGTAACATATCGTAACACATAGTATATAATCATTCGGTTAATATCGGGTCTTTAAAAAATAACTTTGAAAATTTTTTGGAAATTATTTTTTATGAATAGCTTAATAGATCCTTTGGATTTTCTAGAAATTGTGGGGAAAAATTTACAAGAAATATTGTCCTTAAAATTTATCATTTTTCCTCGAAGCCCTCCGAAGAAACTATCTGAGCTGTAAATTTTTAACAGATGCTTTCAGAATGATTTTGTGTTCATTTAAAAAACGGGTTTTGAAAAAAACGGTTGAGACGACCGTTGTACAGGTATAAGCCTGAGATTTATTCGCAATCTTCCGCCAAAAAAATTAAAAATTTGAGGATGAATTTTTGACGTTAATTATATAAACAGCTATTGAGCAACTACATTCTTAACCAATTATTTTTTCTTCCATACAAAATATATTGTTTTGTTTACCGAAAAACACCGAATTATACTTTCCATTTTTAGGAGTCGTATTCATAAAAGGACAAGGAATCGTTTGACGTTATACATGCATACATCCTGCACGTTGATATACACTGTCAGGACCGAATTGAAAGCTCGTTTTGGCCGCAGACCTTATGTTAAGATTGTAAATAGTACAATAATAAAATAAGTACTATTAAATACAACGAAAACTAGGGTAACAGGGACGGACATATCAAGTTCGAAGCATTTGATTTCGAATAAGATTTAGAGATCGGTTGGCAACGTCAGTTAAAAGAATACCGATGATTGGGGCGACTTTTGCAATCCGGTTCCCGATTTTCGTTTTTCTTTCTGTGGCCAATTTAAAAGCCTTATAAGTAAATTCCTACTTGCTGTAGGTGTAGATATGTGCTATCACCTACAGTAACAAAGGAAAACATAAGTGAGCGATAACCACGACCTAGAGTTGATGGCCAAACAAAACAAACAGATTAATTGAATGGAGAAATAAGTTCATGTACAATTGGGGAGACCCCCGAGGTTACCGACAGGATAAACTAATAAAAATAGAAAGCAGATTTGCTAATTTAATAAATCTTTAACGCATCATTTTACATTTTATGACATCAAATTAAATAACAAGCGTTTCATCTTGTATGTACCGATGTGTCCGTCGGATTAAATTATAACATAGATGGTTACTATGTGTCCTTTAAGAAAAGTACAGAAGCGTCCACATAAGTTCGCCGCTACGCGTGAGAGGATCTCTGAAATTCTATTCACCCTACCATTAGGATTAACACTTCTTCACATTTAATTGGCCGGCCCACAATATGTAAATATGTTGTAACAATTTTGGGCAATTTCGCAGCCCTACGCATCGATCGTGTGATTCTCTCGAATGCTGAAAGTTTGTGTAAACTTTATCACTAAGTCTATATTAAATTGTTGCAAAAATTGTTCAAACTTGCACGATACGGGAAAGTTTCCAGCGGAGTTTAGTATTCACTGAGTTTTTTGTTACATAGACTTAATATTGCATCTGTTTGTGAGGTTAGCATTTAGTGCTCCCGTGCATCCCTTGATGCATAATGCCTGGTTGTTTTTGGTTAGTTTGTCATGACTAGCTTTGTCTTCAGATTCTTTAATTAGTGCTTATTTCTGTGTTTTTGGGCTTGGTAATAATGAAAGGGTTATCTTTTCCGTTTTGAAAAACGAATTAACAGTTTCTTTTATATGTATACCAGCAGGGCAGCTCACGGTGTTGTGGACTCTGCAAAACATTTATGGTGTACTACGAAAGACATCAACTTCTACCGTCTTTCTGCTCAAGGTATAATAGACTTTTCCAAATTAAATACGGAGCTGTCGGATCTGACCCTAAAATTCAAGAAATATAAGGCCATGTTCAACGAATGCTACTGGCCAACCTCTTCATATCCCGTCTTATACTGCTGCTACTTCTCCGTTTGCACTAAATTCCAGCGTTTTCCCAGTTGAACTTTTATATCTCACCTTCCCTAATCCGTCAATAGCATCATCGGATGATCAGAATCTTTCAATACAAAAAAGTTAGTAACAGTAGTCTGTGGATAATGCAGCAAATATTTCTTATTTATTATAGAAATGAAAAGTTTTATAATAGTAGGTATATAGTTCTCTTTTTTTGGTGTTTTCTACGTTACTTAATTTCTGTTTCAGCTAACGGTCACCTTAATTTTCATATTTTTATAATTTTAATATTCGTTACGTAGGCAAGCATGTAGGTAAATGCATGAACATGTATATATGTATAGGTATAGTGATCTTGATTTGTATATTTCCCACTTCTTTGCATTGTTTAGTGTATTTTTAGTTCAATATTTTTATATTTTTAATGTTCTTTTTATATTATTAGATTCCGCAAATATATTTTATCTTATGGATTTTTCCCTTTATATTACCTTAACTATCAAATGAGAATTATATATACATATATATACGTTACATACACGTTTACAAGCATTTGGCATCTTTTGCCATCTGTGTACATTCCCACACCCCATGTTTAAGGCATGTCCTATGCACAGTACAAAAGGCTGAGGAAAAAGTATATTCACAGGTAAATGGTTTTTGATTTATCGAAATTTTTGCTTTATCAAGTGCATTTGTAAATCGACAGTCGATTATAAACGCTTTTTAAACAAAAGAAAAGGAATCACTCTTGCTAACTATGCTTCGAAGCCAATTTACCGAGAAATACTTTACACACATAGAGATATAACTGCGAAAGTATTTTGATTATGAAAAATTAGTCGATTATTAATGTTTTCCATTATTTTCAAAATTTATAAACCACTTATTATCAAAAAGTTTGTTATTTATTTGAAGACCACGACCTGAGTGATTGATTCCGGCTGATTTGAATAGCATGCTATAAGCTCTGATTGATCTTAATTCTGCTGGTGAATAATCGAATCCAAGTGGTTGAGCGGGTATTTGAACACTATTGACTGACAAATAAAACCTTTACAAATAAAAATTCTCGAACTTTTGTTTTCAATATTTTATGATGAGCAACCAGTATTCCAGAATTAATAGTTATACGATTCATAAACAATTGTGCTTCCAATATTTTGAGCTGCCTTTCCTTATCAGGATTTTCCATTAAATAAAATGGTGACTTTTAAAATTAAATATAATGCTCAAATCAACTTTATTTAGTAAGAGTGTATTTTATCCCCAACGCAACGAGGTTTTATTATATCGGTATAAATAAACAATGGCGAATATTTGTGCGCTTGTTATTGAAAAGTATCATTTTCGATATTGACAGTATTTAAAAATAACTCAGCTATTCCAACTTCCCGCTGATCATTTGTGATGGTAGAAAGATTTGCAATATTTGTAAATGAGGACAAAGTATTTTTTTCATAAACGCACTTAAAACTATTTTCACCCTTCTACATTAGAGATTTCCGAACCGATTTTTGTTCTCCATCTGGATTGATAACATTTGCATTTTTAATTAAATCCATCTTGAGTCTAAATTAGCTTCCAAGTCGAATATTATATGGAGAAATGGTTTTCTGAATTCTCGTTTTTCTGTTAGATTCTGCAGGTTTCTTGCTTACTTGGTACGATGTGGCTTCTGCATTTCGGCTAAGAACTTTTCAGGCGTTATGAAATCATCTTTCTGTCATCCAAGTCACTTTGTAATTTTTCTCTACTGTTTTTTAATATGCGTTGACGTTTTTCACACCTTCTACATCATTTTTAGCAAACGTCATTTGAGGTGTACGATCAAAGTTTTGCTTAATTGATTTTAATTTTCTTTTTAGATAAATATTTAATTCTTGTTTAATTTTGAAAGAGATACGTTGTTGTAATGTGGTAATAACTTTCTATTAATAAATTTCCTTCTACATTTGTCATCCATCATTGCAGCATATCCTTGTGGGGCAATAAATTTATTTAGTTTTGGTTTAAATTTAGTGAACATTGTATAACAATTTTGCGATAAATCCACTTAATAGTGACGCTACCATTATAGGCAAGAAGCCATCACCTTTCTGCACAAGAACCTTTCTTTTGGACTTTATTGGTCTCGCGATGAAACGAAGTTTTTTTTTGTACTTTTTTAAAATCTCCAAATCTTTGTTTTTTAATTTAGTATTTCCAATTATTGTGTGAAAGATAATCTCAGTCAAAGTTTTGATTCCGTCACCATCAGCATAGTTGAATATAGCTTTTCTTAATTTGCTGTAAGTGGTTTTGAGGATATACAGCATAGGTTTATGGTTCTTTAGGCGCTTTAAATGATTTTTTAAGATCATTTTCTCCAGATTTACAAAAGCAATAGCAGAAATTCGAATTAAATATTGTTACGAAATTCGCTTTTCTCGGATACGGTTCGTATCAGTAGATCGTGGATTTTCTTTTTAAGAGAAATACACTTACACGTTTTCACTTCAACATTCTTTATTTACAATCAATTTCCTTAAGGGTAGGATTATTTACATTTTATTTTGGCAATATTCTCGACTTCTCAACACTAATATTCTTTTTCGACTCAAATGTTCTTGTCAGACTGACTCTGCCTTCCGCATATAGTCTATTCATATACATTTTTACAAGCATATTACTGTTAGCTAAGTTCATGGATTCATTTTTAAACCGTTAACCTGCTTTTGCGTTAATCGTTGTCTTCGGCCGGCAGCTGTATGACGCGCCGCGAATGTGCACTTGGATTTTCCCTCCCTAGGGAATTTATTATTTGGGAATATCAATTAATTGGAATGAACGGGATTTGGGATTTTCGTAACAATGTGTTCGTTCTGTATCTTAAAAAATCATTTATGTTTTGTGTTTGTCGATTAATAATAACAGTGAGTAACGATTTAAACTGATGTACATAAAACGTACTTTAAAAGACATGTGTAAGCAAGAAAATTAACTTACATACACAGTTTCAGAACTGTCTATAAAATAGTACAAATAGAACAAAACACGTTAAAATTTATATACATAACAGGTAAGCAAAGAAGTAAATCATGTACTTATAAACACATATAGTTAATTAAAAAATTGAGATTAAACATAAATCACATTGTTTTAAAAATGGTTTTATTAGAAATTGTTAAATGATTATTTGTTGTACATAAAAAAAATAAAATTGGTTTGAAGTATTGGATTTAGGTCTCGTTTTAATCAAGCACATTACATCATTGAAATAACATTGAGATCATGTCTGCAGAGGATGGTGGTGCTGGATAGTTTGCCTTTTTTTCTCTCTTGGATGACCAGGTATTGAAAAAATTGATAAAGCACATACATCATCAAACGATTTTTCATTAAGACTTTAGTAAGTAAGTAAATAAGATGAATTGTTAACCAAGCAAGCCTAGCGGTTTCCCCAGAACGATGTAAGTTTTGTATGCGTGTGATAATGAAGTCGTACAAATGTATGAACTAACGGACATAGGACAGATGAAGGTCGGAAAACGGTCGATGAGATAAAACAGGCAAACATAAACACAAATTAACAGACAGACAGAACGCGCAAAGTAACATTAACAAAGGTTGTATTTATCCATTGTATTTTTATTTTCTTTCTCATTTTCTAACACGTCAACTGGGTTAGATAGGTCAAAGATAAATAATCACAGGTCGTGACAAAACTTTGCAATTCATAATAATGGTCAACAGTTTTTAAACCGTTTTCACTCCAGTCGATATTCGTACACTCTTCACCACCAAAATTAGAGTACACCTTGCATACATAGGGAGGAACCTCCAAACCTGGTTTGAAAGCCTACGAGCGTAAACAGAGAAAGGATCACATGCTTCTGGACAACAAAAGTGTGATCAAAATACTCGATAATGCTGAACGTCAGCTCTATGTGATTTGTGCACAATTTACGTATACGAAGGATTTGAAAGAATGTGTTCTACAGAATTAAAAGAGATTTGTCTAATGAGCAATGAGTGAGTGACAATGAGTGAACACCACTTATCTGTTTCATTCTCTTTCTTCTCGTCTCTCTGACCATCACCGTACATAAATAGAGGACATCGTCTAAGTGGTTGGTTATATTGTTAAAAAACAGAATTGGCTTCGCACGTATAGGAGGCGTTCCCTAAGCAGTTGGTCATTTAGTTAAAAAAAACAAAGTCAAATATTCGTTTACGCTTTTCATTTATAATTGTTAAAAGAGCAAGCAAATTTTGCTTGACACAATAATTGCCGGACCTCCCAAAAGAGTGCAAGTGTTGTTGCAATTGCAACAATGTGAGAATTAACATCGTCAGCGTACGTTGACATCTGGCTGGATTTAATCATCGAGGAGAGATCATTAATGAATAGATTAACTAAAAAAGGCCTTAAGTGGTTCCCTTGAGGCTACTTCATCTCTGAAGATGAAGAAGAACCCTGAATAATTTGTTTTGCAGGTAAGAGCTTATCCGTTTCACTAAGTACGAAAAGAAGCCAAAGGCCTGAAGTTTAAAAATCAATAAGTTATGGTTAAGTAAGTCAAATGCTTTACTAAAATTAGTGTATACGACATCCGTGCGAGAGCCAGTAGAAGAAGCTTTGAAAACATGGCAAGTATACTCTAAAAGATTCATGACAGCAGATCTTCCTTTCTGAAAGCTTTGCTGGAAAAGAGAACTATAAGCTAAATGCTGAGTAACAATTCGCTGAAACAATTTAGGTAAGAGACTCAACTTAGCAATGCCTCTATAGTTCTCAACGAGATGTATGTTTCCACGTTTATAAAGCAGAATTATGAAACTCTTCCAACACAAGGCAAAAGGGCGGACTTCACACAACACAAAGGCAAAAGGGCGGACTTCAAAGAGTTATTAAAAATCCTTTAAATAACACCACATGGCTCGTCAGAGCATGATTTGAGTATACATGATGGAATCTCATCAGCTCCAGGCGCACAACTATTTCTGGAGACCTCAAACCATGGAAACAGTCATTTTCTGAAACGACAAAGCTAGGAATCGAAACCCAGTCAGTTATCAAATAAAACTAGTTAACAGTTAAATTAGAATCAGCAATTGAAAAAAGTGTCCAGCAAAGAGATTTAAGGTTTCAATATCACAATAGGACTCGGAGCCATTGAAAGAATAACATTGGTGGTTGAAGTAATTAAATCTATGGCTTACAGAAGAATAGACAAATAGTCATAAGAAAAACCAGTTTTCATAAATTTTTTGGAAAGTGTATTTTTCCTATCTCTCTTCTTAAGCCACTAGCTAGGTTTAATATGTGATGTGTGAAAGATGAGTCTTAAGCAGTAAAATATTTGTTTTGTTATAATCATATTGTTTAGTTGGATTTGATAAATTAGAGTGATTCAAGGGGCCGTCATGCGTGTAATCCAGCAAAATGCTGGATGATACGGATCGTCAGTTAAACTAAAAGGTGAACAGCGATTTACAACTATGTCCGGGAAATTTAGAAAGCCAAGATCTAGCTGTCTGCCATTACAAGGTTGCATTGAAGCAGATTATTATTATACATACATATATATATAAATAATAAAGAAAGATAAAATATTTTCACGGTAATAAAAGGCTGCCAACTCTACCATGTGTAAATAAAAAATTGGTGCTCAGCTACTTTAAGTTTCTTAAGAAAGTGGATTTTTGCAGTTTATTTATCTATGTATTGTGATCCAAGTTCACTAATTTTTTGAAAGTTCTTTATTGTTATGTATAAATTACAGTTTTTTCGTGTTTTGTGCTTGGAGTCTAATAATTGCCTGTTACAGGCAATTCCTTATTTTGGTTGCGTGCGTTGTGGTGATCTGTGGAACCATACTTGGCAGTAATCGTGCATGTCTGTTTGTGGAAGAACGGGCTGAAAAAGGCGCAACTAATTGCTCTCAGTGCCCAATGTGGCAAACGGTGTTATAGGGATTATTGCAAGATTTCACAAGAGGAATGCAATGTTAATTGGGAATTCGATACAATCCTTTAATCTGCTCGGATTGTTTAAACATTTCACGAAAAGCATTCCTACCTCAGCAGCTTCACCAGCCGACCGACCAAAACACACGGAACTTCAAAATACGATCTTTGATAGCGTCGACAAAAAGATTAAGAATGTAGGTATCAAACTCGATAAAAAGATTAATTCACGCAGTACGGACTGCAAGCGGTCATGACGGTGATGGGGAATAAGCTGGAAAAAACCACTCCTTAGAAATAATGCAGAACTGATTTTCTTGGCGTTAGAGTTGTACTGACATTATCATATCAGGCTTGCCCGCACAACTTATGAATCTTCCAGAACACATGATTAGATAGCGGATTGCCTCAATGTAAACATCTCGAATACGGACATTAGCTATTGCACTTACCTAAAAAAAAAAAATTAAATCTTGGTGAAATTTAGTAGCGTGGCTGTGAGGGAAATGTTATGGAAAAACTATCTTACCACACGTAAGATAAGAATAATGGTAAAATTACCAAATTCTCGAAGTTCAACAAGGATTTGCCTAAGGTAAGTTTTACAACAAATGATGGCGCTGTAGCTTCCTATAATTTTTACATATTTCTAAACAAGTATAATGAAATCTAATCTTTCAAATTCTTTCGCAGCTGCCTCAAATATGGCTGGATCTGTGAATCTCTTTTCATCAGACGGCGTCTCCACAATAATTAATTGTTGGTTGGTCTTGCCTAATTGTCCAAAGGGGATAAGTTCGCCTTCGGAAGAAGGCATAGTGACATACTTGTCATGCACCCCAATATTGTAATAACTGAGGATTTTAATTGCGATTTATTTCACCCGGGTAAAGTTTTTAGCGTACGATCTACGTGGTCCAGAAACCGTCCATTTGCGGGCATAACTGTATACCGACTCATTTTAATACTCAGCAACAATCCACTTCGCTTATTGATTACTTTCTCATAAGTGAGAATCTCACTTCTGTACAATATTGTCAAGGTGTTGCTCCTGATTTCTTGCATCCCGCGTTAGTCTCATTACCGCTTTCTGTCGGCGTCGTCGGATTAAGATACGACGTCTATTATAAAAACTTTAATAAAGGCAATATTAACGTAATCACTATTTATTTACGAGGAGTTATTTTTAGTCCAATATATTTTTTAAATTGCATGGACTTTCAAGCTGACTTTCCAGCCAGCAACATCCCACTTCTTATCCCTCATTCTAAGTATACATCCGGCAATGGCACTCTTAACTCGGCCCACCCACATAAAATCTAGTAAGGAAAATCCCTCGGAGACATTGCCTATAAAGAATATCTTCTATTCTTTGTTGCTATTAACAGCCAAATCTATTCTAACTTGCATAATAGGGTGACGTGCGTAATGAGAAAGGAAAGACGTGAAGCGCATGTTAATTCTAAGCAACTATGGCACATGGTCCGTAATAAAGGTATATTGGAATGTAGTAGTGATGACCCTGACGGGGTAGATGTAACCCCTCTTAATGAGTTTTTCTTGCAAAATCAGCTAAAACAGCTGCGAGGGCGTTCATAAAAAAATAAAAAAAGAAGAAGCCCAAATGGCTCCCTTGGGAAACCTCAAAATTCACTGTAATTTAGGTGAGATCTTCATATAATCCAACTCAGGTGGATCCAAAATGTAAGAAAATTAGTAGTGGTACTTTTGCACTTACTAAGCCCGTGTTGTTGATTAGAAACATTTGATGATATTGACAGCTTTACTCTATTCGCAATTAGCTGTTCCAGAGTTTGGGAATAGTACTGAGTACTGAGTACTTAACTACACTCTATAATTATCTACACCTTCTCTGACTCCGTACGTATAGATCGGTACAATATAGCTACACTTCCAAATTTCCCCATCGAACATGACAAGTTGAAAAGCTAAACACATCTTGCAAAATATGCGGCACAATTTTTACATTGCAAGCGGGAATCATCTAATCCTGGCAAGCATGGGGAACGTAGATTCTGTAAGCCCTTCAGGAAAGATATCATAATATTTTATTATATATAGAGGTATCATGCTACATCTAGGAGCGTACAACTATACAACTTGTCGAAAAATTTTGCAGAGAAGATTGAAATGTCACGTGGATCAGAGGCGTTGAGGGTGCATATGAACTAGTAGAGTAGCAGACATCCTTTGGAATCAACAAATTTATAGAAGTAATTCGTATTCCTTCCAAAGTTTATTCGCACTATCTGAACTAAGTACCACTGACTAAGTAGCACTGTTTATTCAATGTTGTAGTGTTTAACACTATAAGCCGCATAAGAAGAAGAGCATATTTCTTTGGTTTCTAATCTTTTTTAATTCCGTCGTGGACCAGGGAGATGCTAAGGCTGAGGCACGGACTACAGCGCGAGTAACACAAAGTATCACTCAACTTTTCATAAAACATATTACTGCGAGAGTCTATACTTGATTAGTCCAAGCTACAATTGTGTGAATAGGTTTTAGTTATTTGAAGAGGAATGGAGGCCTATGAGATAAACGTACTTACCTTCAATGGCCTCCGATGATATTGAAAACTCAAATCTCTTTGCTGAATACTTCCGACGAAATTTTTGGACTGCTAATTCCGATTTAACTGTAAACTACCCATATTTGAAAACTAATTCGATTTCAATTCCTAATTTGGTTATTTCTGAAGATGACGTTTTAGAGGGGTTGAGTTCTGCGCCTGGACCTGATGGAATTCCAGCATATGGACTTAAATCATGCGCTGTCCAGCTATGTGGTGTTATTTCAAAGATTTTTAATCAGCCCTTGAACTTAGGTGCTTTCCCTTTGTGTTGCAAGAGTAGTTTTCTTATTCCTATTCACAAAAGTAGAAGTAGACAACTTGTTGAGAACTATAGAGGCATCACCAAGTTGAGTGTCTTGCCTAAACTATTCGAGCGAATTGTGACTCAGCATTTGGCCTTTGCCATCAAATCGTATACTTCTCCACTCCAACATGGCTTTCGAAAAGGAAGATCTACGGTCACCAATCTGTTAGAGTTTTTGTTTTCAAGGCTTTTTCTAGTGGCTCTCGCACTGATGTCATATACACTGATTTTAGCAAAGCGTTCGATTTGGTTAACCGTAAATTACTTATCTTTAAACTTCAAGCCTCTTGCTTCCCTTCTCATTTAGTGAAATGGATAAGCTCTTATCTGCATAATAGGTAATTCAGGGTTTTGTTTAACTTCACCACCTCGTATGAATTCCCCGTTACGTCAGGCTTATCTCAAGTGAGCCACTTAGGACCCATTTTATTTAATCTATACATTAATGACTTGCCTTCGGCGATTAAATCTAACCAGATCTTAATGTATGCTGATGATGTGAAACTGTTTTCTTCTTTTTCCTTAGAATCGCAATCACATCAGCTTCAAATTGACCTGACTAACGTGGTTGCATGGTGCTCGTTGAATCATATGACACTAAACCTAAATAAATGTAAGGAAGCTTTCTTTCTCAAGAAGGAAGTCATTCATTACCCAGTATTTCATAGATTCGCACAAGTTGGAGGACGTCAATTCGTCCACAGACTTAGGCGTCCTCTTTGACCCTAGGTTACGTTTCAATTTGCACGTTGAGTTCTCGATAAGCAAAGCTAGGTCCGCTTTTGGTTTCATCAAGAGGTGGTCCAAAGAGCTAGATAATCCGTATATTACCAAAAGGCTGTATACGTGTTTGGTTAGGCCTATACTTGAGTACGCTTCTATTGTGTGGTCTCCCTCATAGAGGTGCTATGTAGACTCAATTGAATCGATTCAAAAGCAATTCCTGTTGTTTGCTCTTAGGAATTTGAGTTGGGATCCGTCCGCTTCTCTTCCCCCCTATGAAAATAGGTTGCTTCTTTTGTCCTTACCTTCTCTTGAAAAACGTAGATTTGTTCTTGGCGTTTGCTTTGCAATCAAATTAATACACGGCGCTATTGACTCGCGTTCATTACTTGGAGAAATAAGTTTTAATGTTCCTAACCGCTTCTCTAGGCACTTTACCTTGGTTAAGGTTAGTCATTGTAATTATAATTATGAGCTGTTTAACCCGCTCAGAGTTGTTTGCAAGAACCTAAATAACGTCTATCACCTTTTTTCATTATCGGACACTTTAAAGTCCATTAAAGCAACATTGTTTAATACACGAGATTTGCCAATGTCGTACTTAAACTAGCTCTTAATCCTAAAAAGTCACTACGATTCGAAAATTAATTGTTGGTAACTATTATCGGTTGCCAAATTTATGCATGTTTGCGATGGCTTAGGGGTTCATTTGCAACTAGGTTCTGTACCGGTTGTGGGTGTGGCCCTGTGCTAATTGTGTACATGCTTTTTTTCTTTTTCTTTTTTTTTCTTTTTTTTTCCTTTTATTTGTTTTATTGTACTTATACTAAGTTTTTTAATAATAATTAATTTAAAATTTACTTTAAGAGTCATTTGAACTCGACTGTCGTTTGTTTTAGTTGAGTTTCTGTATAAGTGGAATAAATAAATAAATAAATAAATAAATAACTCTTAATATTAATTATATTTTAGGTCTTTGCTTCAATTTCCGAAAAAACATTTGAAACTTAATCTTTCACATCGAATAATATCATCGTGGTAGAGATCAATTCCTTTTGTTGTCTTTAAGCAATAATACGGCAATGATCCGCCTGAGTGACCCAGTAAGCAAGAGTCTCGACTAAGTCTCAAGTGCGGTAGAGTTTTTAATAATAATAACAATAATAATAATAATAATAATATTAATAAAAAATAAATAAATAAAGCCGAAAGCCTTAGATGCTAGTGCTTTAAGACTTTAGTCTTAGAGTTTATTCTCTGGCTAAATTTATATAATAATAATAATAATATGGCAATGATCGCGAAAGATGATTTAGAATAGATAGTATCCTAGATACCAGGTATGGAAACAGTGTTGTTCTTTCCCAGTTTTTTATTTATTTATTATATTTATTGATATTATAATGAATGCAGCTATCGTCTTTTGCTACAAATAGTTATGTATCGAAATGTCCAGTCTTATACTGTGTGTGGTCTTTGTATAAAATTTTTCGGTAATTATAATAATAGTCTGGCAACTCAAGAAAATACAACTCGTTTATCATTCAGCCACATGTGGACGTTTCATGACAGAATGGCTGCAGTGAGTGTTAACTTACAATCTACTTCAATAATTGAGAAACTGATAAGTCTACTCGTAGATAAAAAAGTTAGAAAAAATCCATTAAAACTACCCAAAAGAAGTAACTAAAGTGTTTTGTTAAAGCATTTTAAAAATATTTATTATTCAAAACATCCTAACAAAAGTACAAGTAGCTAAGACCATTTTAATAACTAAAAGTTTATATTGTGGTGAAATTGCTTGTCTTGGTGTCTTGCAGTTGTGGCTTGTCCTCGACTGAATACAAAAACTTCATTCTAAGGAAAGAATCGAATGCTTATACATTTGCGTATATTCTCAGGTAATTTTATTAACATCATCAACGCCGAACAACCGATTTCATCTATATTCAAGTTTTGCGTTTTCAAAAATATTGTGAGTAATACAAAAGTATAAAAAATCAGAGGTATCTGTTTACACATATATTAGCATGTACGTATGTAGTCGTAAACACCACGGCAGCAAATTCTACCTGCAAAAAATTGCTTTAAACTGTATTTTCATGAACGAACAGAAAATTATCTTGCGAAAAAATTTTATATTCTGACATCTTTTTGATTGGGAAATATTAATGGGTTTTTTATATACAAAACAACCCTATAGGAAATTTTGCAAACTTTAGCCACGCAAGTGTAACAAACCGAAAGCAACGTGTCGTTACACATGGGAAAAATATTAAATATTTCATTCCTTATGGTTACAGAATTAAATTTTCGAATACTTCGCAACAGTTTTTTATATAACATAAAAATTAAAATGGTTGTCTTCGCCCTCCATTTTGCATTTCCGTGTCTAGTTTTTTATTGCATTATCTATTAAGAATAGATTACAGGTTATATAGAAAGAGAAAAAAAACAAATAGATATCAAGCAAACAATTACCGCAAAGTAGCTGAGTTGTATATAGCTTTTATAAGTACGACTAAATGTTACAAATATGTTTCCAGACTTTAGGAAGATGTTTCTGCAAATTAATACAGATTCTAACGTGAGCAGCAATATTTGGTTGATATATAAACACTTATAATATAAACACTTATGTTCTGAAACATCTGAAACACATCTTTACAATGAATCAAGAAGCAAGTTATATTCGTTTTGTCCCGGAGCTTCAGCTCATATAAATACATAAAAATAATGAGCTGTTTCGTTATTATGAGCATGTCATTTGCGCGATCAAAACTTTTTTTTACCGACTTTTTATAAGAAATATATATAGTTGAGTCAGCAAATTTAAATTTGGTGCTTATTGTAGGTATGTCTATTGTCGGATGATATCTGCTCCTTCTCTTTAGAAAAATATAAGTTACAGTTCCCGTCGTTCTTTTTTTGACGTAGATCATTTCCATTTTCAAACAACTTGAATGGACATATGATTAATCTCTGAAAAATAACCAAGATATCAAATATATATAGGTTACTAACGTTTTGTTTTGCGACGTTTAATGTCTACGGGTAAACAGTACATATTCAAAAAGAAAGCCCCAGTGATGGGCTGACAAACCCCTGTGACCAGGAATGTGGAAAAAATTCACGTCGCAAATTTAAATTGACCTTTAATAAATTTTTCCCGTATGTTTTAAATGATGAGCCGTCTGCGATTGTCACCACAACATCGGAAGGTGTTTTGTAATTTGGAAATAAAGTATACGCAACAACAGAAATTTCAGGTCCACCATCTACTAAAAATTTAATTTCGTTTCCTCCTAATATGAACAGACGATGTAAATTGTCATCTGTGTTCCCAGTGTCTGTTGGTTTAATAGTAAGTGCAAGGCTGGTTGCATCTCTTGGTCTAATTATCGAACTTAGAATGATAATAGCAGAGCCCCGTTTGAGTTGTTACCTGCCCTGAAAGGATTGTGAAAATGTTGGGCATTTGTACCGTTCGTAGGCTCCAAGTGTTAACTTTGAAAGTTTGTCTCAAATGTTGGCTGGTTTTTTTGTCACGTTCTGTAATATTTCGTTTATCTGAGACTTACTAAATATTTCTAACTAATTTCAATAAACTTTGTATACCATTGACGGTTGGGCTAATTAGTGCAACTGAAATAATGTTGGATAACCTCTTAAATCTTAGTTCTTTTAGTGTGTCGTTACTCAAGGTAGTAAGCTAGTACCGGCTGTTATCGACAAGAGCCGATGAAACTCCAAAGGTTTTCGGTCGCCTATGTGGCCGTCGGACAGTACATTTTCTAATCTAGTATGTTCACTGTCTTTCGATTAATAGTCTTTTTAAATCGAAATAACTGTTTCGTGCATGGAGTTTTCAGACGAAATCAAAAACAGCCAGTATAACGAGCACAAGATGTATTCCGATTTGACTACTCGTTTGAACGCAAATTGGGCAAGGAGAGGGTAGTTTGACGGAAGCAACCAAAATCTTTGCGTTAGTGTTTAGGCGCATATCGTTGCAAATTAAAATTATTAAATCTCTACCTGCTGTGACTGTTTGAGTGAAGATTTTAATCTAATTGTAAATATGTTTGGAGAGGAATTACAAAAAAAAATTTTTTTGTTTATTTATTATATATAATAATGACAATACTAATAAAAATTAATAACGTAAAATATTGAGCATTTCTCTATTTAGCAGGCCGATATATTTGTTTTGTTCTTTCTCTTTACGCTGCGCGATTATGATCTTGACTAGTAGAGAGCACTTTGTGTGATGATCGGCTATATTGTTTTAGGTGTTTGCATGTATTTCGATCTATGTGTTTTCCTTAAAAAAGGCATATATTGGGAAAAATTGGTACAATATTATATATTAATCAAAATATTTTCAACCATTTTCTATAACTTTGCGGTCCAATCATCGATCTATTTTCGCACTTCTTCAGCACTTCGAAATCGCGTGCCAGTCAGGCCATAGTTTATCGATCTAAAGAAGTTGTAATGAGAAAGAGCTATGTTTGGCGAATACGCTGGATACGGCAGAACTTCTCATTCGGGGTGCAACACTGTAATCTTGACAACTCTTGCGACGTGTGTCCGAGCGTTGTCATCTAAGTAGATGATTACCGCTGTTGCTAGTCTCTTTTCCAACAATACATCGTTCAACTTGCTCAATTGACGTCGACAGACATCTGAAGTAACAGTTTCATTCAGTATTAGCAACTCGTACTAGACCTTGCTGATCTCACTATATACACAGCAAAACTTCGTGGCCATGAAGATTCCTTGTTGATGTGGACTAACTCATGACTCTTTGCGCTTCAGATTCTCGCAGTAAATCCACTTTTCATCGTCAGTCACAAATATGCCACAGAAAACTTTTCAATTTGCCTGTCAAGCAATGAAGCCGCGATGTTGGAACGGTTCGAAATGGCATTTCTGTGTCAATTCGTAATGTAGCAATTTTCACTCTTTTTGTATCTTTCGCATCGCCTCTGAAGGTCTAGAAACAACTGATTCATCAACTGCTAAGCTGTTTGAAAGTTCCTTAAGGGTTTGAGCACGGTTTTCGTCCAATAACTCTTGCAATTTATTGGTTTCGAACATTTTTGGTTCCTTCAGACCATTCTTTGCCATTAACATCAAAATCACAGCTTTTATAACGTTGAAACCAACACCGACACTTCAGATATAATGAGATGCAGCATCATAAACTGCAACATGTGTTTGGCGGGTTTCAACAGCAGAATTTTAGAGGAAGTTCAAAATCATCGAATTTAACCGTTGGGTACATTAATTCTTCGCAATAGATGTCGCTGATCAAAACACATGAAAGCACGTATTATAATATGAATTACAGCTTGTGGTCCTTTACAGCGCAATCTCAGCATAGATTTTTGTGTTACTGGATAATGGAATCTTCATCCAATATATTAAACCCCATTCATTCAGATAGATCTCTGTGCGACTATCATGGCTTGGTTTTGATGCCGAAGCACTTGCCGTGCTTTCGTATATGCGTGAGAGCAATTTACGAACTCCTTCAAAGCTTCAATGGCAAGCATTTTGCTTACAAGAAATATTCAGTAGGTCTTTTCGCTGAGACATCAAGATTCAAAGGAGTTCAGAAGAGCTCGCATGGGCAATTTGCCACGTATGTAGGTCAAGAAATGCATATATAGTCTTTTATATTGAAGGCTGTATCCACGTTTGAGCAAGTTCTGCCAAGTAACACTGGCTGTTGTTGCGGCAGCAATTTAAATAACAGATTTCTATGTAAGCGCCGCGGTCACGGCGCGAAAGATAACATTAACGGTCCCAACAAGATCAAAAACGGCAACAAAGATATAAGTGATAAAAATGAGGGAGCATTGCTATGATTTTACAAAGCTAACTTATGCACAGGACAATTAAATAACGTCTTAGTCTTTTATTGCCTACATAGACAATGAACTAACTTTGGTAGACGTAAATGTTATAAAATAAAGCATTCTCATTTGTATATATCAATCTATAGCCAGTCACGGAAAACTGCTTGCTAAACAATTAACCTACAATATTCCTCCGCTCGCGAGGCGATATGGCTTGAAACTCATAAACCACGTCGAGTACAGCGATGGAGTTTTCGGAAGTAGTTTTGATTAAAGTAGAGAGTATTTGCGCATCAGTTGCAACATCTATTTGTATTGCTTTGACAGGTTGGTGCCGTTTCGTTCGACGAGTTAATTCAGAAAAATTTTCAAGCACCCACCGTTTCCAAAACATTTGCTTCATTTGTTGAAGGATGTGCTTTTTCAAACACACCTTTTTAAGCACAATTGGCGTCTACACTATGCTTAGCCAGTCCAACAAAAATGATTAGGCGTCAACGGCTCATTGTCGATACCTTCAATTGGCAATTGAGTGAGCGGTCGTGAATTTATTACATTTTCTGCCCCTATCAAAAGGGTGTTCAAAGTCTCTAATTGTGGCGTTCTTTCCTTCCTCAAGTTCCTCAAGTTCCACCAACAGAAGGATCGCCTGGGGTATTAAAATACAATTCTATACCTTTACCTGGACATTCGTAAATCTAATGCAAACTGGTATTCCTCTACGATTTCTGAAATTTCGAAGGCATATTGGAACGGCGTCCGTAGAAAGATTTTTGGTTGTTTCCAAGGGTATTGCTCTAGTCGTCATGCAAGAAAGAGCGCAAGCTATCTCTTTTGAGTGCAGCGACCTATGGCAGTCAAAATAGTCAACACCTGTATAGATAAAGGGTCTAGCATAAGGAGTAACGCTATCTTTTGCCCGATTAAAGTAGTAGTTGGCAGGGCTGGTGAATTTTTGCACAATTGGCACATTGTTTTCACTGACATTACGTGCTTGCGTATATTTGGGATTCATAATTTTGAGAAAAGGAATACACGTGCTTTAATCCATATCAGGACCGACGGACAGACGAAAACTACTTAATGAACGGGCTAATTTTACGCCCTGAGCCATTCTTTACCCTGCCTACCTACGGTTTCCATCGGTTCATGATTTTCAATAGGAGGCCCCGAAGTTGGGTCCGACAACTCTTAAGGTACTTTCCTGTCAAAAATAATAATTTATTCAAAACATTTTTAGATTTATGTTTTAATAAGGAAAATTTGATATTAGAAGTGATTTAATATTAATACAATTATTGTTGTTATACTTTCTTTATATTTTTTGTAAAAAATATATATTTGACATACATATATATCTATATTTGTTATATAGTTATATATATTTCTTTTCTCCTTCTATTCTAGGGCATTCAAGATTAATTATGACAACACTAATTATATGAATTTATTATCTCTTTCGTAAATTGTCTATAGCATTTTCCGATTAAATTTATAAAAAGAAACGCAAATATACAAACATTTTGAAGATTAATAAATTATCTCACGTTACCGAAAGTCATAATTCAAAAACACACTCTCAGAGCTTCTCTTTACCATTATTATTATGTGCCTTTCCGTTGTCACTATAACTTTTTCACCACAAAGTATATATATTTTTCATCAGCATCAAACTCTAAATCGATTTAAACATGTCCGGTTGTTTGCCTGTGTAATGTCTGTTGTAAACATTCTCCTGATCGCAAAAATGAATCCAGCGACTTCAAATCTGGCAGAAACATGGGAAGTTCTTGCACACATATATCTTCGACTTTCTATTTGATTCATCATAACCTTGCGAAAATCCTTTTTGTCTTGACCAATAGATAAAATAATACTGAAAAATTAAATATGGCGTCAACGCTAAACATAAAATTTTTCTCAACTTTTTTTTTTTTTTTTTTTGAAGTTCAAAACTATTAAATTTTGTACTTAATGTTTACGAAACTTTTATAAAAAAACACTACACAAACACCCTCGAAAAGTTTTGAGGAATAATTAACTCAAAAATTTTTAAATTGTAGTTCTTCTTTGCAATGCATACCCTTTTTGCATTACTTCTCGATTCTTCACTCTTTCCTCCTTCTTTCTCTTACTAGATGTTTCTCGTCGGCGAAATTACATAACAATAATTCTACAGGGTTGTATTTGTAATTAATATTACAACAGAAACCCAAACGATACAAGTTTCCTTTGGTGATCGTGTGTATCGTCGTTTTTGAGCGTCTTTATGTATTACAATCAGTCGGCTATATCAAGCGGCATTTGCGGACAATTTTGGAAAAATTATGGTCCGGACAACCAACGTGAATTTGAAGAGAATTTCGTTTTTCCTTTGGGTGAAACCTTTTCCTTTTTAGTGAAACTTTCGAGTATTTGAGACATTCGATTTGAAACGAATTCTTCGTATTATATGCTATCGTAATTTATCCAATTAATGACGATTTTGGTGGTGAAATGGTGATTTGGTGATTTGGTGGCGAAATGGTGATTTCTTAATATAGCATCTGTCAAGCGCATTACTAATGCCACGGCAAGTAACTCCAACCTAGGAATAGATAAAGTTTTAAAAGGGCTACATTTACTTCTTCCAATAACGAAGGGAAAATAAACATTGAATGATTCTTCAATAAATTGCGGCTGAAAAGGCTGCTTTGATAGCATCGACGAAAATATGTAGTTCAACTTTGGCTGTATAGTTTGCATATTGGTTGTAATAACATCTTGGGAAACGAATTTTTCTTATGTCTTACAGCATGTTTTACCAAGCAAGACAAAAGACGTATAACTTTTCTGGAATCGGCATGTTCCAATCTATTTTACTTTTTCATAGTTCTTGTGGTATAAGTTTCGAGCTTATCATGACATCTGCCAAAAAATCAAATGGATCAAAATCTGACATCGTTAGATTCAAAATATCGTTTTTAGTTGGGCGACAGTTTCAACCTAAAACTGATTTTGGAACAGTGCTGAAGTTTAATTTGAAACTGAATTTATCTTATTGCGGGTACCAGAAAGAACATTCGCAAAATTTTTTGTCGGGGTTAATAATAGTTTTAAGATTGATGATAACCGAGCTAAGATATATTTAGAATGTAAAAAAGTTTCTAAGCTTGTAAAATATTGGCAGATCTAAAATTAGTTAAAAAATTTGTGCAGCAAAAATTCGATTTTTTTACTAGAAATAAATTCCGACTAGTTACGTCTGTGTGTTACGGAATATCTTAATTATTGTGTTTGTTGCATCAATCATTATTGTTGATTAACAACGAATTAACGACACCGCATTGGTGACTGCGACGAATAAATAGTCACGATTTCTGCTCGAATTTAAAATATATATTTTTGTACTTGCTTGTTTTTTCGTGAGACATTTTGTTACTTATTAGTGCACTTATTAATCACCATTGAAAATTCCAGAGTCCGAGTAAATAACTGACTTACGGCTACCGCAAAACCACATTTCATTTTCACCTTGTTTCAAAATCTAACAAAGATGGGCGCTCATTCGGTGACTATAGAGCCCTCAATAAAATTGCAGTTCCGGATAGGTAATCTGTACCACATTTGCACGCTTTTTCAGCTAATTTACATGGCAAGAAGATCTTTTCTAAAATAGTTTTGGTGAAAGCTTGCTTTGAAAATCACTGTTAAAAAGCACATATACCCAAAACAGTTATTAGCTTACCGATAGGACTTTTCGAATATGCAACGATAACATTTGGTTTGTGCAACGCTGCACAATTTTCACATATATCCAAACAGTTATTATCACGCCAATAGGAAAAGTGAACTATGTTTTTTAAGATTCTTAGAATATTTAACACCAAAAAGATTATAACTAAACCTAGAACATGTAAAAGCAATAGAAAAATACGAACTAGAAACCAACCTGGTCTTTGCCAACTGCTTGGTCTTATTAATTTTTATCGAACGTTCATTCCAAAAGCAGCCAAGACATCAGCCGTGCTTTATGATTTCAAAAAAAATCAAAGGAAAACTATAAACGAAAAATTGTTGATCTAAGCAATGCATTGGATTGTTGCAAAAAACAATTACCAACGCTTCGCTTTTGGTCTACCTGATCGAGGCATTACCCCTATATCACTTTGGTCTGACTTTTTAGATTTTGGTATGGGAGCAGTTTTACAACAATATGTTGATGATGGTTTGATACCCCTTGGATTTTTTTCAGAAAGTTTACGGAGACACAACGGCATTAGGGTGCTTACAATCGAGAACTATATATATATATATATATTTTGGTCGTAAGCATTTTCAGTACTTCTTTGAAGGTCGCACATTTGCCATTTATACAGATCACAAACCTCATATGTTTGCGTTCTGCCAAATGTTGGACAAAGCTTTGGAAGGCAACTACGCCAACTGGGCTATATTTGACAATACAATCTTACATAAAAAAAAGAAATAATGCAACAGTTGCTCTTTTGGACTAATCGAAACTATTTCTATGCCAAGCAGTATTGATTGACGAGTCGTTGGCAAAAGATCAAGAAACTGAAGGTTTAGAAAACTTGCTTCGATCACACACATCCTTGTTTTCAAGAAAGTTAAATTACCAAATTCAAAATGGGAGGTTCTTTGTGATTACTTTACACCTGTTATACAAGCAAAATCTTCAATTAAAATGCTTACTGAACATCTCGTGTGGCCAGCAATGAAGGCAGGCATAGCAAAATAGATTAAATTTTGTACATCTTGTCAGAAATCAAAAATTGAAGGACATACCATAACGTCAACCGGTAACAGAGAGATCCCTGAAGAACGTTTTAAACACAAACGTCCACATCATTGGTCCACTACTTTTCTCCACAAATTGCATATAGATGTGTTGTCAGATTCACAAGGTGGTCGAAAGCCAAACTCTTGGAAGATATTGCTCCTGAGTCAGTTGCTAAAGCTTTCGTTCATGGCTGCATTTCTAGATTTTGTGTACCAATCCAAATTACAACGGATCGAGGCAAAGAGTTTGAAACCCATCTATTTTGGCAATTCTCCGAAGTGCTTGGTTCCCAAATCGTCCATACAACATCATATCACCCTCAAAGTAATGGCCAAGTTGCAAGATGACATAAAACTTTGAAAAATTCTATTAATCGTAACATTCATACAAAATAAACAGAAGCATTGCCACTAGTAATACTGGCACTTCAGAGCTCTTTAAACGTTAATACTGGTTACGTACCCGCTGAATTAGTCTGTGTTACAATTTTTCAACTCCCTGGTCAATTCGTAGCTGAAAAGTGTTTTTCGGCAAATAGCGACTGGGTAGAAATATTTTGCGAGAATATGCAAAATATGTAAGATTGCAAACTAAGTTGACATGGAAATACACCCTGGTATATTCTTCGAGACATGGCAAGAAGTTCCTATGTGTTTTTAAGCAACGATTCTATATTGAAGATTGCAACAGCTTTAGATTAAAGCGTACAAAGTTATAAGGCGGATGGATAAAACGTTTGTAATTAAAGTAAACGCAGAAAAAACCGTATCAGCTGATAGAAAATTGCTTCCCATTCGATGATTCGTCCGTGGAACTACACGAAGAACGCAAAGGAATTAATCTCCTCAGTGGCAAAGTTCAAGCTAAGTTGAAAATGAAGGGGCGGAATTTAAATATTAATAATAGTTTTAGATTAATGGTAACCCTGTTAAGACATATTTAGAATGTAGATAAATTGGTAGGCTTGCACAATGTTTGCAGGCCTGAAATTAATTAATAAATTTCTACAGTAAAATATATGTATATGTGCTATGTGCAGTTTCCATCTTGTGTTCATCAACGGAATGTTCAAAAGAAGTACAAAACTCACTATAGTTACGACTAAAGTATGTTCTTGCGCACTTGAGCCCGGGAACGCCGACTTGGTAGTCGTGTTTCTTACCTACTCGGCTACTCCTGCGGACATTGATTATTGTCAACAGGTGACCAAGCTATAAAAAAAAGAAAGCTTTCGACACATATACTACACTTGGCGTTAGCGCACCTTATTGCCACTTGATGAACTAAGAAGTGCTGACCACATTTCTGCACAGGGACGCTTAAGATATTAATGCGTAAAAAATTTGATTTTTTCATGAAAAGTGCTAGGGCTCCCTGCTGTTATCGTATTCACTAGCGGGCTTTTCAACCAATGGGAATAAAAACTATTGTGATGCTGCGTATTTATTAGTTTGTGTGTTTAAAATCGGTACGTTAATGCTGCCAACTTCAGGAAATCATGTAGATATATATAGATTATCAGAACACAAAAAAATTAGTGCGTATATGTATTTAAAGGTCTTTTCATACAACTAAAAGCCAACAATTACTGAAACAATGCTCATTTTGTAAGTTCGAAAGTGGAAATATGTTCATTTGACATCCTTGGGAATTTCAGTGCTAATATTCGCTGCTGCAGAAAAATAATAAGTATAAGCCAAGTATGTATATGGTCTATAACTTGATTAATTTCAATAGCTGATTATTCTGTTCCATACAAGCTTAGATCGATTCAGATCAATCAGAAACTATTCCGAATCATTTTCAGCGTAATGAAAGGTGAATTATATAAAGCTTTCCAGGGTGTTGCGTACATTCTTCCACTAGTACTGTAGGGCATAAAAAAAACTGATAAAATTTATTAATTTTTACATACAAATCGTATGGTATTTATTGGTGTTTTCTTGTTATAGTATATTTTGACTTTGTATCAATTTTAGTATTCCGAAGGAAATAATAACTCAATATTAATTTTGTTATAAAACATGAATGTTAAGTGAACGCAATCCATAAACAAAATAAATAAGAAAATTATATTGAGCTGTCACCGAATCTTTTATATATTATATGTTTGCAAAAATTTTGATCTAGAGGTAAAAATGATAAAGAATAGGAAATACTAGCGTGCATAACCGTTGAACTCGATGTTTCCTATACATAAAATAACAGTTTTTCATTTAGTATTATTGGTTTATTCAGCGTCGGCCGACGCTAATCATGGAGTGCCCAAAATTCTCTTTCCAAATTCATTACTTTTGTTGTCTATTTGAAAAAATCTGCTGCCGAAGTTAACGAAACACGTTTAGAGGCTTATGTAGATGCTGCTCCATCGTAACTCAATTGTCGGTTTTGGTTTGAATGGTTCAAAGCGGCGAATTGGCTGAAAAAGAAAATTTCTGTGCACTTGCTGCAATAGTTGTCCAGAATACACTGTTGTAAATGGAAAGTTCTGCCACGCCCAGCGTACTCACCAGAGATGGCGCCCCCTGATTACTACTTGTTTAGATCGGTGCAGCATAGCTTCGCTGGTACGCGGGTTCGCAAAGTTGAAGCGCGAAAATGCGTCGGTGGGTGGATCGCTGCCAAACCAATACAAATTCTTTCAACATGATATCGCCATGTTGCCAAAAATATTGTAAATTGTTGTAGAAAATGATAGAAACTATTTCAATTAATATTTATTCTAAAAATTTTCTTTTCGCCTTTCATAAGTCAAATAGTGATCAAAATTTTTGGAAACTCCTAATATACTCATTCTTTATTCTAAAAAAGTCTGAAAAAAAAAAACAGAAAATTATACGTGTGTGAGGGAAGATTTTACTCTCACCTGCTTTATTTTATTTTCTGTACCTTTTCAATGGGCTGGTTGAATAAAATGAACAAAAAATTCAGAAAGCAGAGATGTTTACAGATTATGTGTACTATAGGCTTGTTCTTTAGTCTGTCCGGTCCATTTTCAATTAACTTGAGTGCAAGATCTTGCAATGTTTCTGCCAAATTTGAAGCCAATGTTTCCATTTTTACGCCTTCTGGGTGTTGGAGAGGTTTTGATATGCACATACACGCATCCATCAGTGGCGAGCATAACATCGCCTTATGACTTTTAACATCTTGTCGGTTGCTCTGAATACGGCTATTAAAGTGCGCAAATTTAGAATAGCGGCATAGTAGTTCTCGAAGAGTTAAGATAAAGTGCCATTTCACAAATAATAAACCGAGTATTTAAACATTATTATTTTTCTTATGAAAAAGATTGCAAGAAAATTGTCTCTAAGGGGTCGGTGGATTTTAAATTAGTGGAAATATTCCACGATGGTTACTACGGAGTTTTTGTAAGAAGACAAACCTAAAATATCTACCTAGTTGGAAAAAAATTGAAAGAAAAGCGGTATTGCAAAATATTTTGGAGAAAAAGGTTGCAAGAACGAAAGGGCGGGGCTTGGTACGGAAGCGAGGCATCGCTGTGTGAGATAATTTATATTTTGCATGGACCGCTTTTACCAGCGGATCAGGTACATCTGGCAGGCCTAAATCCTTATACGGAGTTGCCAACTTCCCAATGGATTTCTGCTGATAGGTCTTATTTACGCAACGAATTTCCATGACACGTAATTTATGCTACTTATTTTATCGACTTGCTCTTTAGACCATACATTTTCAGAAACTAACCTTATTGACACCATATTTCAAGCCCATTTGATTTAGTAATTATTATTGTCTATTTATTAACTTCTATAAACTTATTGATTCACTCACTTAATAACAATTTTCTGCCTCCGTTTTCCCCGTTGCCAACGTCTCATTCGTTCGTTTATTGTTTTGTACTTTATTTTTTGTTTTTTTTTTTTTTTTTGATTTAGTTTCGGTAAGGTCGGCATAAATCACCAAACATGCCTCATTTCAGTGGATTTAATATGAAGCACGGATTCTTTCCGTTGAATCGCCCAGTGTGTATTATAAAGATCTTGGCAGTGTGTATTACAAAGATTTTGTCTTTGTTAAGTGCGCTAAACATATACCTATGGTCAGACCCCGACTACTGCTTTTCATTGACAAATTATTCTGGTTTTGCAATTTCAACTCCTTCCTTCTCGGCACAAATAATTATTAAAACCAATGTCCCTTTCTCCTGGACTACAGCAGAAAAGTCTCCCAATATATATTCCAACTTTTATGCGAACGTACTATCATTTCATCTGTTCGAGACGTTGTCCTTTCTCCTTTATTATTCAATTCGGTATATACTCTGTAAATAGAAACTTGGCCATTATTTACTCGGATGTTAAATTCAGTACTGGAAATTTTTCTCAGACTTGTAAGATTTTAATTCGGACATATGTTCTACATTAATTGGTGATCTGGTATTCATCATTCTACACGAGCCCATACGCTTAGACGCTGCTCACTGCTAGTCGTACTACTTGAAACGTATTTTTCACTACTAAGTCTCTCTTGTGGTTATTTGTGTTCTTCATTTGCTAATGTGCTGCGCAAGATTAGTTTGCGTCCTTGTGGCACGTTCATTCCGTTGGCGGCAATAATTGGTTGTCGGTTTTTTCTCTCGCCCGCAGTTACGAGAGGATATTTGGCGTTAATTTCGACAGTCATTCTTCTAATGTCTATGTAGGTTCCATTTACGAACCGTATCTAACGGTTTGTTGCTCTTTGTGATTATTGACACTGTCGGTTCCGGTGACGTTATATCTTTTACCTCGGCATCGATTACGTTAGGTTGCCGTGAGGAATATGATAATCAGTGTTATTCATATGCGGTATTGATGTTCTTCATATCCTACCAATTTTTATTGATATCTTTTATTCTCATGCTCCTTTTTAGCCTCTTGGATGGCCATCAGAAGTGTAGTCACCTCGGGCTCGTTTCGCTCCTCAGAAAATCTTGCTCGCCCCTTATGCAATTCTTTCATATTGCGAGTGATGATTCCAATGGGTTCGTCGCCATTTTATTTTTGACAAAGAAAAAATAACTTCCTCGAGGCTCGAATTGAAAGTGAATATTTGAAAAAGAAACAGAATATAATAATAAAATTGAATGGTACTTGGCTATAGAAAAATAAATAAGAATCATCGATTCTGAATTAAGAAAATTCAATTTTTTTCATTAAAAAAAAATTTTTGAATCTTCTTCTTAGCAAATTCACAACCGAAATTTCGATGGAATGTATAAAAAAGGCCCAATATGAACACGGAGTTCTTTATTTGGGTCTTAGTAAAGTTAGATTTGGAATATAATATTATTATTTATTTATTTTAGTGATTATGTGATTAAAATTTTTTTATTTATCGGGGAGTGAATTCCGATGTGTAAGATGTAATGCGGTATATGAGCATAAAAAGTAATTTGAAGGAAGGGTGTGAAGTCAAAAAAGCTTAAAAGTGAGTAGGTTCATAAATTGACTGCAAACGCTTATATGTTTTGATGACACCATTTAAGAAAAGAAAAGATTGCGACATAAGCTGTTAAATTGCGAGAACGCAAAATGTCAAAAATGCTATAGTCAAGAAGACCACATATACTCAATTTGCAAAGTGTGGAATGGCGAATAAAAGTGGTAACGTTCGGATAGACAAATAGGATATGATCAAGAGATTGTAAGACACCATATGTGCATAAAGGGTTGTTTACTATGTTAATTTTGAATAGATCAGCGTTACATTTCGTGGGATTGAACATCAGCCTGTTAATAAGACAAATAATGTCACGTCTGAGTCGGCAATTGATAAATCAAGGAGCTTTATTTATTTGCCAAGAAAGAGCTGAATGCTTTTTGTCGATTGTCCTCAGATGTGCAGGTTGGTATTGACCAAGTTGGAGTAATGGTGGTGTGCCTTCACCGGATTTTCTCACTGGTGCGAATTTAACTACCGTTTGAAAATATTGAGAACCAAGAGGAATTTTGAACAAGCTATGTACACCAGTTCTTTTAAATAAAGACGAACAAAAGGTTGTCATGAAACCTGGAAAAACAGAAACCATCACCAAAAAATTTGTAATATATAAATTTGAATTGAATAAACTACCAAAAATTCAGATTAATTTAATTAAATATCAAAAATTTTGAGAAGAAAAGGAAGAATAATAAGAAAAATGAATATAAACAACAAATGAGAAAAATAGAGATATTGGTAAGCGTGCAGTTCAATGGTATTTTGGTGGAGCTTTGGTACCAAAGTTCACTCATTTTCTCTCATTTTGCTTTTCTTTCTTTCACTTCTCTCACTTCTCTCTCACTTCTCTTTTACACTAAAATTTAAGTTTGTCAGCGGTTTTTCAACTGGATAGCTTATGCTCGTAAATATATTCATTTAATTAAAAAAATGTTATTGTTTTGTTCAGGTAGGGTCTCATGAATGCGGATTCACCGAGTGAATTTAATATTTTCTTTTTTTTTTTTGTGAACAATTTCCGATGATATATCTTAACACCAAAAACAAAAAATAAAAAGAAATTTATATTCAAATCTTTTATTCCCACCAATTTTATAATAAAAAACGCTTGAACACAAACAAAAAAAACTATCCATCGAATTGGCGTGGCTCATTTTTTAAGTTATGTACGTGGAACGTAGGTATCTATTACAGCTTACCCAGAAAAAGCTATGTTCTTTGTTTATGTTGCATTGTAAGCGTGTCCTTTGAGCCACTTAGTTCATTTTCAGTAACAAACTGTGTGCAAAACCTTAAAACACTTTTGTCGAATTTGAAACGAATACACCAAGAAGAATGTATACCGCTGACGAGAAGTGAGAATTTGATGCTGACCAGGAATATATACTTTGTGGGGTCTTTGCAGCTTCCTTCTGAATGTTGCAAACGTTATGAAACTTATAAATGAAAACGAACGTACGCTTGATTGTAGGTATAAAGAATAAAAATAATTTATAATATATATAGAAAACTACTAGGGACAAAAAGAAATTAGACTGCATTTTTTTTTAAATACCCGTGCTATGGTATCGATCTGTATTTTTTTTATTGTTGTGAACAGCTGGTGCGTTTCCAAAGCAGCTTTTTTTTTTTTGTTTAAAGAATCTTGTTCCCAACAATTTTTAGAATGAAAAACAAAGAATTTGTATCAAATTTTGTCAAAACATAAAATAATTAAAAATGTTACGGTGATAAGTATTTGTCAAAATCACAAGATGTTAGAAGGTATAAATTTGATGAGATTCGTGGGGTAGACGAACACGAACCTTGTTCGGGAAGACCATCAACCTTGACTTATGATGAAAACATCGACAAAATCAAAAATCGTCGATAATTGGTATATCAAAAGGATGAGTACAAACAACTTTGAAGGATGATTTGGGTGTGTCTTCTCGTTTGGTTCCAACAGTTTCGTCTTTCTTTGTAGAACAAGATCGTGTTGAAAGGAATGCTTTCTATGAGTGCTAATGATCTAAAATGCATAATTACTGGCGATAAAACATGGATTTATGCCTATGCTCCGGAAGCAGCTTAACGATCTAGTGAACATCGTGCTACATTTGAACCCAATGAAAAAATCGCTGTCAACAAAATTGTTTGAAAAAAAAAAAAAAAAACACTGCTATTACTAACTCAACAGGGCACGTGTGTCTAAATATGCATGCCGATATGATAGAGTAGCTATTTTACACTTACTTTTTCCATAGCAGTAACTCTTTTTCAATATTGCTAAACTTAACATAAATTATTTTATTGAGACAATTGATTGAACAACTTAAAATTGTGTAATAACTAATTCATTTTTTTATTGAAATTAATATAGACCGCGAATAGAGGTAGGAACCCTTACCTACGAGATATTTTTTTATATATGCAAATTTCTTAGTATACAGAAAAGCTAATGTTCAGAGAATAAAAGAAATAAGAAACTATTTACTTTGAATACTATTCCAAAACAATTCATAGGAACACTTCAATGAGAGTGATATGGAACATAGTCAATAAACTAGCAAAGACTTCATACTCCAAGGATATTGTTGCCATCTCCATTCCAAACGGGACCTTAATCGAGGTACAGGAGATCTCTAGCTACTTCGGAAAGTCGACATATGTACACAAACAATATACCAGTTCAAAATGTGCAAACACTCAACGTTTTGGGCTAATGTTGTCAAAAAAATTCGATCGGAAGGCAGCCTGCCTTCAGTTAAAGAACGTCATTCTAACTAAGAGGAACTTCTTACGCTACATTGTTTGGAAAAGCCTTGTTCACGTAAACACCATTGCCTATGTTAGCAAGGTACTCGCCTTAAACAAAATTGACTATGTATGGCAGTAATAGCAAATCAAATATAACTATTTTGAAATCGGTTTATCAACAAGCTTAGAGCTAATGGATATGCTTTGAACAACACCCATCAACAATATCATCGGTCTTCCAACATTCGAAAATAGACTGTACGAGTTAAAAGTCAAAACTATCTCGAAACTGCTCAATTCTGACAATTCACTACTTGGCGAAGGTGTTAAAAAGTCTCTTGTTGCCGAAAGAAGCAAGAGATATCAATCCGGAATTAACTCCTGTATAGATGTTGCAAGCTAAACGTTCCCCTAAATATCTCCCGAAAATGTAGGATTAAACCGCTGTGGACTTTAAACGTTAACTCTTCTGATATTTCCCCCTCAACATGCCAAGAAGAATGTAGGCCCATTTTCGTCTTCAGAGAACTAATCGCAGAGAAAACTAACTTTTTGGAAAATTGTGATTAGTATACTTTATTTACTACTTTTTTCCTGTCCCCTGCCTACGCCATAGTGGATGCCACAGGGAAAGTCCAAATTAATCACAACCTGCACGAAAGTATGCCAACATTTACAGCTGAAGTTAAAGCTTTTCTTCAGGCCACAAAACTTGTTTACAAAACTAAATTTAAAAAAGTTGTGAACATAGATAGTTTGTCGGCCGTGAAGGCTATCTGTAACCTTTTAGATTTCAACTGAAACACTATTAACAAAATAGGAAATAGGAAGACAAAATTAAAATTTTTTGGGTTCTATGTGATATCGATCTCTTGGGAAGTGAGCGAGCAGTCCTAGCGGCGACAACCGCAGCTTCCATACCTTCAGTTATGGACGACATAATAGAAAAATTTGACCTTCTAATGTGTATTAGGAAAAAAATTAAAGAGAAAACTGACAAGCACAATCGAGAGTACTACCATCCACACTACTCGCACAAAAAGAAGAGGAGCTGATACTCGTAGTTGCCATTGCTCATCCTACTTTTAATTCTAGAATTTATTTTTTTGGTCTAAATAAACTACAATAATTACATACATGTATATATGGATATATACGTATACATATACACATATGTGGATCACAGGTGGGGTAACATTTCATTTCGAATAATAATTCTTCTACATTACTTGCCAAATAACTTAACAGAATAACGAATTTTACGCGAACGACCACTCCTTATCTCTACATTGGCAAATAAATTTCCGTGATAATGCAACAACAATAAATCCTTGAAGCAATTATAATGCAAAATAAGTTTACCTCGTCGGGTTTGGGTTTCACCCCTGACCTCAGTAGATGATTGCACGATTCATTGGTATTACTACATAAACACCCTTCCCTTATAATTTGCGTTTCTAACTACTTTAGTAAAGTTCTCAATTTCTGCTCTGAATTTATAATTTCTCGCTAAATAGTAATCTAAATTCAGAAGCTCCGCCGCATCCCCCATGAACCATAGTTTTCCTTTAAATATTTGCCAAAACAGTAAGAATCGCATCCTACTGCACTGTTTGTATCGTAATAGTTTCCAGTCAAACTATTTTTTCAAGTCTCTTAGTCGTCTTTTATGCATATAACAGTTATGCAATAGTTTGTCGCTACGCGGTTTAATGCATTTTTTGATTGAATTTCTTCTTCTTCTTTTCACGGCTTCTTAACCACCAAATTTATTTATTAACGCAGTTGCTTGTTTGTTTTTACTTATATAAGATTTTCTCTCTCTACACTTTAAAGAATAATTAGCTACTCACCATTTTTTTTTTTTTTTAATATTTACAAAGCCACCATTAGTTATTATTTTTTTCTCTATTTATTGAATAAAGTTTATTCTTTGTTTTTTTTTCGTGAGCCTGTGCCTTAAATTAACCCAATTACCTTCAATTTCATGTACGTAGTCTTTTTGTATTTACTTACAGCTTAATAACAATTTCGATATGCGTTATGATAACCAATCAGATTTCTGGCAATATGTGTACTGTACTCAAACCGACGTGTTTTACAATATCTTTTTCCTCGGCTGAATTGGCCCAACTGTTGTACCTTGCACATTTTGGCTATTGCATATATGCGGATTTATGTAGCAGTCTCAAATATTTATGATTAACCTATCTTTTATTATGCTTGTCTCCCTGCCTGATGCTTGTCCATGCATTTTGTGCTCAACACAATCGCAATTTTTTTTCATATTATATATATATTTTATTGAAATTTATATATTTAGATTTAGATATTTTAATGAAATTTGGTACACTAGCGTGTTTTGGACCAAGGGTGAGCCTTGTTGAAAATGAAACTTGTGGGATCGTTCTTACTACCACTTCTCGTATAAACCCTCGTTTGAAAGGAGTAGTTATATGGAAAATAATGTGAAATTTTGTTAATTTATCGGCAGAAACTCCTAGGTAATGCTATTTCGGCATTCTAAATTGATGTGAAAACTTTGGATCAACTAGACAAATTTTTAAAAACCTTCTCTTAAACAGTTCGTACAAAAACTAAGCGTTTGTATGGCAAGAAAGCCTAACTTTTGTTTGATGGTCATGAAAATTTATCTATAAAACTATAAACAAAAATTCACCGCACCAAATTTTGTCCACGTGGATCTACTTTGTGTACCCCGTACCATATAAGGGTTCTCATGAAAAGTAAGCCATTATATTGCAGTCGATTTTAGAACTTTGTGGTGATAGTTGATCCATAACAGTAAATTCGTATGGAAATGAACTGTGGTAGGGTTGGGCCTGACACCATGTTAGTGCTCCCGCTTTTACATGGAGACAAGATCGAATTTTTTTCGTGGTATTTTATCACGAATATAAATGAGGAATTGTACTAAACGAAATGGCGCAAGGTATTTGATGATTGGCCTTGCCGGACTGTAGTTGAATGAATTTGGACCTTGACACAAGGGGACTGTGTTTAAAACTTCTTTGTATCCATTTGTCTATTTATTGCTTTCGTCAACTTATCCATCGCACTTGTTGAACTATTTAAAATTTTCTCCCTTTCATAATCATTTTTTATATCACATTCGGTAATGAAGAAAATATTTTAATCGTAATGCTTGCCTTGTGAGCGCGAACTTGAGAATCATTATCATGAATATATTTGTCAAAGAACAGTCAATTTATTGAAATAAATTGTTTACGCAAGTCTGTAGATATATTGAAACACTTAAGACACTTTTAATAATGTTTTTAAAACTAAATTGCGTAGCACTTCGAAACCAACCATTTTTTTAAACAACTTCTTTGCTGTATTTCTACAGACCGCAATTGTCTAATTACAACAAAAAACTAATTCTTAAAATATTATCCAATTTTTATAAATGTAATAATAACTTAAAAAACAATTAACTACAACTTTTTTCGAAAAATTTGTTCAGTCCGTTAAAATGAACGAATCAAACCAATCTTACGCGCCTCACTTAAGAAGGTTACTATGAAGCTACAATTGAAATTTGAAATCAATCGACGGAGAATTCTAAGCATTCGAAAAACATAATTTCGACTAAAAAGCGGATAAGATTTTAAATAGTAATAAATTTTAGGACTTCTAAATAAGCAATCACTCGAAAATCCACTTTCTGGGCCACAAGAGAATTTCGACCACCTCATAAAACCTGGAAAAAATCGCACTCACTCAAGAGTCGATCCCGCCTGGCAGTCTGTTTATTCATTGGCACTACGATTTAAAATTTTGTTTGCAAATATAAAATTTGGTCATTTGTGTTTTCTTTTGAAATTTCCAAATCGAAGTAAATTTAAAACTTCAGCACTTTTAAATTCAGGTGAAAATAGAAATATTCTTGTTTTTCATACATCCCAATGTCTGGATTGGATTTGAACTTTTCTGCATTGGAGCCTGCCTTGGAGCAATCTCGAAAATCACCCAAAAAGCGGACTAGGTTTTTTATCCTCACCATTGAAGAATGGCAATATATTGATTTTGTCAAAATGTGTGCGATAGGCGGACTCAAAGACTATAAAGCATATATATTCTTGATGACTATAAAAATTTGAATCGATCTAAGCATATGCGTCTGTTCGCCTGTGTAAAGTACACATGCTCTTTCCCGCAAAAATGAAAATATCGCTGTCAAATTTAGCAGAAGCCTAGGAAATTTTTGCACAAATATTGGTATTGAATATGGGCTAAATCTGGTACAATACACATCAAGAAAATTTGTGTTCAAAAGAAAGTCGCTCATAGATTATATCGGATACTTCAATAAAAATTCTATGCAAATCACCCACGGTCAATTAAAGAGTATCGAAGTTCAATTTTTTTCCCTTTGTTTAAGATGAAATTGGTGGGTATAGAACATATGGCCATAGCCGAATCCATAGACTCTGATGTATATGTTATATTAATTGTAATTACAAATTATTTTTTATATGTTAAATAAAATATTCGAAAAAACAATTTTTTTATTAATCGTTTTAGGGAGCCAAATTTTCCAATAATTAAGTTGATGAGCACCTCTTTACTATTTGCAAAATCGTCAAGCTGTCACTAACTCAAAAGCTACCAACGTATAAAGAAAATTCCTTCACATTACAAGAGGATTTTAATCATTTAAAAGAAAAACGTTTTTCCATCAGCTTACTATACTACTGGTAAAATATGAAAATGTGAATAAGACCAATTATAATTCAATATTAAGTTTCTTAGGAAAATTTTAAAATTGCAAGAAAGGACGGTTATGTAGCAGCAGTATCTGCATATTGCAAACTGCACTCAAAGAGTGGACTATATCTGCCATCCCCATTAAAGCAACTGCCGCCTGCTTCTGTTACGTAGGGCTAGCCTGCTACGATCTCCCACATAATATAGAAAGAATTTCGTAACATCATTATGCAGCCCCAATCAGCACAAAATATGGTAAGTACTACCTCCCATTATGCTTTAAACAAACATTTTTGAATTCACTAATGAGTCATTTCGAATTTTTATCTTAGAATGTACATCCGAAACTATTAATTTGTAATCAGGATGCTTTCTTTTAGTATTTGAATTAAGAATGTCTTCATAAAGCAATACGCTATCATTTTAATTATGTTTTCTTATTCTTTAGCGTTTTATTAATTACTGTTATACGGAAGGACTTATCATATGATAGTTCCTATTCAAGGGTGGAGATAAACTTATTTTATTTGTAGCAAAAGTCAATTTGTTCAACTCTTTACAACCTGCTTTCGGCGCAAATAGACTTATTATCTTAGAAACTAGTATAAAATTTAATATATTAGGTGTATAAACACATTATCGATCTTCTGTGACGAAACGTAACGTACTTGTTAGAAAACTTATAAATCGAACCAGCCGCCATCATTATCTATTTGTGGGGTAGCTTACCGACACTCTCACGGTAAGAACTTTTCTGCGTCGAGACGAAATATCTTCAATATCTCTGCGACACTAATCTGCTAAATATGTCTGCAACCATCTGAACAAGTAGTAATCTAAAGGGGCCAAATCTGAAGAATTCTCTGCACTGATTCATTGTTAGGCATAGCTTGCAAAATATGATGAAATATTGTTTGAGTGAATTTTGTTCTTCTTTCTGTTAACATCCGTTTATACTTTCCACAGGCTGCACATTAGATGTTGTTCTAATCCCATATCATTTTTAGTTATTGCCAATCCTTAAGTTAGAGCTGGGTATAAGGGTTCTAATGGAAAATATGTCTTTAACTTTATCAAAGTTGGGCCGCGTAGGTCATCAACGCATATAAAGATTGTTATAAAACAGTAAAAAACATCTAATTTTTAATATTTTACGATGAAAATGGGTCCATAACAGCAATGTAACATTGAATTAACCATAAAAATTATGGATCACATAGATCTATCTTTTAGACTATCACAGCGACTCGTGAAAATTAACCGCTTTTCTGGCGATAAAGTCGGATTTGTAGTTCTTTATGACGGCAGAAACTAAAAGGTAATGAGAAACTCTTTAAGAAGTAAATTAAGTTTGCCACGGTGGTTTGATGTATTGGCCATCCTCCAATATGGAAAATATGCCTTTATATAAAAATAATGTATAATTTGTGGTGTCTTACCACGAAAATGAACGAATAGTTATATTTGGCGAATTCTGAAATCTAAATACCCTTGACCGACTATAATGGTCTTAGTTGTTTTTATTTTACAATCACAATACAATACTTCAATACAATGCAGTAAAATTCTTTCATAGAAGGGAAAAATTTGCAAAAACCTACTTGATTTTGAATTAAAACTATATTGCTTAACTACTGACTAGATACATGCCTATGGTATTATGAAAAAATTGTCTTTGACCAAATGGTGTAGGGTATCTAAGTGCTGGTTTTGTCTAAAGGTAATGTCCTTTCTTGTATCTTAAGTCCAGGTTGCGTATTGTCAGCAAAGTCTTTGGCAGTTCTGTGTTGATTCCTGACGACAACATTCTTTTAGTGCGTCAGTATTTATATCTATTCTACAATATATTCGCGTTTTCGTTCATCGGTCCGTTTTTGTAAGTGGTTTTAAAGGCGTAGTCGGATAGTTTTAATCTTACTACAGAGAACTGATTTTAATGTTTGAATAATGATACAGGGGACCGATGATCAGCGACAGTTGTCAGTGAAAAAAGCTATTCCCAGTATATAGCAAATAAATCTTTCTCTACTACCGGTTTCTTTTTCACATATTTATTTAAAGGACCTAAAAGCGCAAGATATTGAGAGACCATTTTCGATGTGTTCACGCAATAAAATTGCACATTTATGCTTCTTTCATAACGATGGATGGTTTATCATGGTTGAGATACCATAATGTTAGAGAATCAATAAGTATGCGGAGAAGTATTGGTTGTCCAATGGAAAATTAGGCTATTTTTAAATAAATCACTAAAAGGTCTCTTCGTCTTTTACGTGTACTAGAGATTTATCATCCAATTGTAAAGTTTGGAGAATACAAATTATTTGACAAGTTAGTGTTTTTCCATCAATGTGTAAACCGCACGATGTGTTTTGAAAATTGCTATCGGGCCCGGTTTACGATTCTCGTTACCGAGCAAAACCAATATCGAATATGCCATCTGGGTTGATGGATCGAGCATTCGTTAACGCGAATTGAGTTGATGGTACTCGATAGCGTGTAAGTGTTTGCACTTTTGCACGAAGTTCCTGAAGTGAAAGAGAAAAATTAAATATTCACAAAATTTTTGGACACAGAAAGATTACTTAATCTTAGAAATTCCGAAATGTTGGAAAAAATAATAAAACCAAATAATTATTTTCGATGCATTTACCTTATGATGTCATAACATTTGAAAATGGATAAATGAATGGAATGAAGGAATGGAATTAACGAGAAAACTGTCCTAAACAAACTATTTAAAAATTATTCTGGAAATAGGATATATTGTCCTTGGATGGGCAATGTACAGACAAGTTAAGTATGGAAATTATAGACATTAAGCTAGCTATAAAGACAAAAAAAAAATGATTAATAATTTAAATAAACGGTAAACTTTGTTTTATATATTTCTTCAATTGAATTTTAATTTTTCACCAATTTTTTTGAAAAATGTTATATATCGTTTATTTATTTACTCACTTTTCTTCCTTTTCTTTGCGTTATTCTGTTATACATACACCAACAATGTTACAAATACACCGTTGTACATACAACGAACCAGAAGCCAAACTCGATACGAAAGCAATCGGCTACCATCAACCCAAATTGCTATCGCATCGTACGATAGCTCGATAACGAGGATCGTAAACCAGTCACCAGCCATTTATGTAGTGAAGCTTTAATGAATTCTTTAATTTTGTAAATATTTGGTTATCCGACTTTTGTTCTGATGGGGATGATGTAATAGTCTCTTAGCGGTGCACACCCTACGATTAGATTTCATAATTGTGTTTTGTTGTGCTTAATAGGTTTTTTCAGACGCTATGTATTGACTGGTAAATATACCTTTGAAACCTGCTTATTCAATATTATCGTATCTTCATCCCTCCTAATGATAAATGGGGATATAATATTTGATTCTGTTGAAATGTATTGTCTGTGTATTGCGTTGATGCTGAGGAATTTTGTATATAATATTATTAATTAATAATTTTTATAACGTATTCTTTCTTCGCCAAAGCAAAGATTTATATATCGGTTATCAATTCTTCCTGTAATTGTGGTTTCTTCATTTTCATTATATTGACATTTAATTTTTTCTGTATTTACTCGGGTCTTTCCGAAAAGAAATTTTTATACTGGAATGTTAAACATCAGCCAATTATTCAAGGACCATTGATGGACAATTGTTTCCTATTTATACATTTTTGATATTTTTATCTGTCCATATTGGTTGTATAATCAAATGGTAGTATTTATGTAGAATTTTCAATTACGAACAGATTATTTATTCATCCCAGTCACCCCAAAGCCAGAATTATAAGAAATTATCAATACAAATGGCCAGTGTGCCAAAATCTGTTTTCAAGATCCAACAGAATAAATTAAACCAACTGTAATTCATTGTGTAATTTGTTATTATTATTATTATAATTTTAGACTAATGAAATATATGCTTAGACTAAAAAAAAAAGACATTGAGCACAAGGAACACAGGCTATCGGCTCTATTTTATAAAAGTACATTACATATTGAGCCTAGTAGTTTTAATAAAGTAATATATTGGGTTGAGATTCTGTTCTGTAGCTGATTGTAAAATGTCCATAGGGTTAGTCGCTCACAATGCGATACTAATCAAGGAAAAGTTAAGGCAGTCACAGAGAATGTGCTTTATAGTGAGAATTTGTACACAATTGTAGATT